>APFE030767849.1:8546-57597 GCA_000404065.3 Pinus taeda | reverse complement strand
TCATTATTTGATATTAATGAAAGAAAGTGTTATTTCTACTGCATCTCTATATTTATGGTTATATCTGTAATTTGTTGTGTCCCTGTTTAAATTTGGATCAACTAACCATAGGTTGCATGTGTGGATTTGATCGTAGTAACGTTGATCATCGACCATAGGTCCAAATTTGACCAAAATTAGTTGGTTTGACTAGTTTGACCAACATTGACTAGCGATTATTTTGACGAGGCTTTAATAGTTTTTTGACTTGTATATTGGCATAGATTTCTAGACAAATTGTTGATTCATAACCTTGATGAAAATGACAATTTATTCTCAAGAAAATATTGTTGAGTTTTCTCCCAAGGTTGAGTTTCCCAAATGAAATTTTTTGTGTCTATTGTGCATTGCTATATTTCTATGATATTTGTTATTTCAACTAAAATTACTATTGATATTTTCCAAGTATAACTATTGAATGATAAAAGTGGCATAAAAATATTGTTTGAAAAATCATTAGGAAGTAATAATCAAATAAGAAATTGTATTCTACTGCACTTTCCTTAAAATTTCAACATGATATGAGAGCTTTATTGGAAGAGTAGGCATTGAAATCAACCTAAGAAACCAGCATTCATCAACTTATATAATTTTGGTCTCCTGTCAAGATGGTACCTAGTCTTAAATTAGAAGACAGGTTGGATGGTGTTATAAATTTCAGATCTTGGAAGACCAGGATACTCCTTATCTTGGAGGAAAATCAAATTCAAGATTATGTGAAGGAAAGTGTCCCAAAACTAGAGGGAGTTGAGGAGAAATCTAGGCATAAGAAGAATGAATCTAAGGCTAAGAGAATCTTGATATATTCTATAAAGGACAATTTGATTCCACATGTTGTTGAGTTTAATTATGTTAAGGAAATGTATGATGCCTTGGTGAGATTGTTCGAGAGAAAGAATATTAGTTGGAAGTTACCTTTGAGACATCATCTTGGTAGTATCATGATGTCTGATCATATTCAGTTGCCACTTATTTCATGAGTTTCTCCTAGTTGAGATATAAAATTACATCCATTGAAGATGTCATTGATGATGCATAACTTTTTAAAGTGACTCTTACTGGATTTCCTTCTTTATGGGATTCATTTGTATAAGTTATTTTTGCACAGGATGAACTACCCAAGATTGATTAGATTTGGAATGATTGTGTCCAAGAGAAGGCCATATTGTTGTCCAAGAACAACTTGTAGATACCTCAGGATGAAGAAACCCAAGCGCTTGAAACTCATTCAAGGAAATGAAAAGGAAGATTTTTTTAAAAGTTTGATAAGAAGTATATAGGTAGAAGACCAACTCCAATTCTTGATCAGTAGAAGAATAATCTTTGAAATATCAAGTGCTTCAAATGTCATGAATTTGGTCACTATGCCTTTTGGTGTCCTCAAAAGAAAAAGGAGGGAAAGTAGCATGATTCAATAGCCAATGTTAATGGCGATGGTGAGCCTTTACATCAAAATAAGACAAAGGGATCTAAGCTTGATGAGATTGCAAATGATCTTCAAAACGAATATTTATTTGTCTCCTCTCTTATAAGAATTATTACCAATAATAGTGATATTTTGTTGGTGGGCAGTGGTGCTTACAGGAACATGACATGTTCATGATATTTTCTCATGGATATGACAGAGAGGAATTCATCATTATAGATGGAACTTGGAGATAATGCCAAGTATGCAGTGAGAGGAGTTAGGTCAACATCATTTAGGTTAGATTATGGATATCTATACACATGAGATATGTATTATTTATACCATGATTGAATAAGAACTTGATCTATATTTCATCATTGGATGATAAAGGTTATAGAGTTTCATTTGTGGATGGAAATGTTCTTGTATGACCTAAGGCCTCGAGCATAGACTCAACAAGAGTGATTGGTGTCTGAGAGGGGAGACTGTGTAGATCGTTAGGACATCTAGTCCAAGAATTGGTACATGATAGTATAAATTTATGTGAGATATGGGATCATATTTTTTCTCATCTACATTACAAGGCTTTTCGAGCATTGAGGAGGATGGTTACGTGTCTTCTGGAGCTTCAAGTAGAGCATGATGGTGTTTGTAGGGGTTGTGCAGTTAACAAGAATGCAAAGGGATATTTTTCGAGCAATGATAGTAGGTCCAAGGGGATATTGGAACTAGTACATTTAGATGTATGTGTACCAATGATATTTCCATCATTAGGTGGTTTCTTATGCTCAGTGATATTCATTAATGATTTCTCCTAGGATACATGGATCTACTTCATGAAGACCAAAGATGAGGTCTTCAATAGGTTCTAGGAGTATAGGGCACAGGTGGAGAACTTAAAAGGGAAGAATATCAAGGTTTTGAGGTCAGATAATGGAGGAGAGTATACTTCGAAGGACTTCCATGATTTATGCAAGGAGACAGGGATGAATAGGTAGTGGAACATTCGCTACAACCCTCAGTAGAACAAAGTTGTAAAAAGGAAGAAAAGGTCCATTGTGGAGGTTGTTAAGGAAACGGTTCATGATTAGGATTTACACATGTTCTTGTGGGAAGTGACATATAACATGATAGTTAATGTTCAAATTAGGAGTCCTCACTAGATTTTGGAGGAAAAAAATCCTGAGGAGGAATTCACAGGAGTGAAGCCATAGGTCAATCATTTGAGGATCTTGGGTTGTCTAGTATACATCCACATACCCAATAAGAAGAGGAAGAAGTTAGAAAATTTGAGGAATAATGATACTTTTGTGGGATACATTAAGACTTCAAATATCTATTAGATCTACATTGTAGGATAACATCAAGTTGAGGTTAGTTGGGATGTTACTTTTGATGAGGAGGTAGCCTTAAAGAGGTCTAGATAGTCACTTATGGAGATTGACAGTGAGGAGTAGGAGATTCCAAATGATGTAGGTACATATCCCTCTAGTCCCATTGTTCATCCTTTAGGCTATTAGGGGAATCAATTGAGTATCAGGAGGAATCAATTGAGCTATCAAGTCTAGTGGAATAGCCTAGAGATGTTGCAGTGACTAGGAAGAAACTGCTATGGCTTCATGACATTTATTTGAACGTAGATGGGTATGAAAAGCATAATTGATTTCAAACCTTTCAGTTATGAGGAGGAAACAAACCAACAAGTTTGGATTGATGCCCTGATGGATTTTCAGCCCATCATGAAGGATGATGTGTGGGAGATAGTTCCTAGACTAGAAGGGAATTCAATAGTGACATCTAAGTGGATATATAAGATCAAGAATACATTATATGACAACATCAATAAGTACAAAGTGAGGATTTTGGCAAGAGGGTTCCCCCAGAAAATGTGAGTGGACTATGAGGAGACACTTTCTTCAGTCACCAAGTACACTTCTACTAGGATTATTATTTCTCTTGCTTCAATTATGGGTGGGACGTTACATCAGATGGATGTAAAGACTAAATTCCTCAATGGTGTGAATGAGGAAGTGTACATAGAGCTACCTCAGGGCTTTGACATGGGGAGGAATCCCATGTTTGTAGATTGAATAAATATTTGTATGGACTAAAGTAGGCACCCAAGGCATGGTATTCTGGGATTAATGGATACTTAAAGAGTTTGTGCTTCACAAAGAGTGATGTGGATCTTTACCTTTACTTCATGGTTGTTAATAGCGATCCTTTGATATTGGTTGTTGACACTCAATATTTGGGATTGGGAAAATTGTATGTATTGTAAATAAGAAAATGAGAAGGAAAAGAGACACTGGAATATGAATGCCAAGAGTCTCCCTCTCAATGTATATATCAATAATTTCTATTAATGAAAATCATTCGTTCATGGAGCTACCCAATCTTGTCCTGACATGGTATCAAAGCTATAGGTTCTAATTTAGCATTTTTTTTTTCTGCTATGTAATTGATCGCTCTTGTTATTTTCCTTAGAGTTATCCCTACTCTATCACCAGGGTACTTTGTCCCTTTGCATTTGAACAACGTGTTCTTTGATGAATAATCTCAGTGTTGATCCCTCTACATTAAATGTCATACTTTATATGTTGCGTTGGTTCATATATTTATATGTTGCATTAGTTTTGGTATCCTCAAAAGAAAAGGGAGGGAAAGAAACATGCTTCAATAGCTAATGTTAATGATGACGGTGAGCATACACCTTAGAACAAGACAAAGGGATCTAAGCATGATGAGATTGAAAATGATCTTCAGAAGGAATATTTCTTTGTGTCCGCTCTTACAAGCATTATTACCAATAGTAGTGATATTTGGTTGGTGGAAAGTGGTGCTTCGAGGAACATGACATGTTCATGATATTCTTTCATGGACATGATAGAGAGGGATTCATCATTGTAGGTGAAATTGGAGATAATTCCAAGTATGTAGTGAGAGGAGTTGGGTCAACATCATTTCAGTTAGAGTCTAGAGATCTATACACATGAGAGATGTATTTTTTGTACCATGATTGAATAAGAACTTGCTCTCTATTTCATCATTGGAGGATAGAGGTTATAGAGTTTCATTTGTGAATGGACAAGTTCTTGTATCGCCTAAGGGATTGAGCATAGACTCAACAAGAGTGATTGGTTTCTGAGAGGGAGTACTATATATATTGTTAGGATGTCAAACCCAGGCATTGGTACATGAAAAGATCAATTTATGTGAGATATGGCATCATGTTTTTTATCATATGCATTACAAGGATTTTCCAACATTGGGGAGGATGGTTACAAGTATTCTAAAGCTTCAGGTAGAGCATGATGGTCTTTGTAGGGGTTGTTCACTTGACAAGAATGTGAAGGGATGTTTTTCGAGAAATGATAGTAGGTCCAAGGGGATTTTGGATCTAGTGCATTCAGATGTATGTGGACCTTCATTGATGATTTCTCTTGGGATACATGGATCTAATTCATGAAGCCCAAGGGTGTGGTATGAAATAGGTTCCAACAATTTAAGGATGAGGTGGAGAACTTAACAAGGAAGAAGATAAAGGTTTTGAGGCCAAATAATGGAGGCAATTATACTTCCAGGGGCTTCAGTGATTTATGTAAGGAGGTAGGGATTAAGAGGGAGTGGATAATTCCTTACAAACCTTAACATAATGGGGTTGTGGAAAGGAAGAATGGGTCCATTGTGGAGGTTGTTAAGGAAATGGTTCATGATCAAGATTTACCCATGTTCTTATGGGCATAGGCATCTAACACGTATTTAATGTTCATAATAGGAGTCCTTATTATATTTTGGAGGACAAGACTCTTGAGAAGACATTCACAGCAGTGAATCCAAAGGTCAATCATTCGAGGATATTGGGCTCTCCAATATACATTCATGTTCCCAAGAATAAGAGGAGGAAGTTAGAACCTTCTAGGAAGAAGGGTACTTTTTTTGGATACAATGAGACTTCAAAGAGCTATAGGATCTACATTCCAGGACAACATCAAGTTGAGGTTAGTTAGGATTTTCCTTTTCATAAAGAAGTAACCTTCAAGAGGTATAAATAGCCCCATATGGAGATTGATAGTGAGGAGCAGGAGGATCCAAAGGATGCAAGTACAAATCCCTCTAGTCCCGTTGTTCATCCTTCATACTATTAGAAGGAATCAATTGAGCTAGCAAAGCTAGTGAACTAGCCTAGAGATGTTGCAGTGACTACAAAGAAACTGGTATGGCTTCGTGACACTTTGTTGGATGCAGAGGGGTATGCAATGCCCCATGGTAATTTCAGGGAAAAAGGAAAACCACAAAGGTTCTCGAGCTATATGGCATTGATGAGACACATCATTGATTCCAAACATTTTAGTTATGAGGAGGAAGCAAACCAACAAGTTTGGAGGGATGCCTTGGTGGAGTTTATGTCCATCATGAAACGTGATGTGTGGGAGGTAGTTCCCAAAATACAAGGGGAGTCAATAGTGATGTCTAAGTGGATCGATAAGATCAAGAATACAATATATGACAACATCGAGAAGTACAAAGTGAATATTATAGCTAGAGATCTTGCCAAGAGAAAGGGAGTGGACAATTATGAAACACGTGTTTCAGTCATCAAGTACACTTCTACCATGATTTTTGTTTCTCTTACTTGAATAATGGGTTGGAGGTTACATCATATGGTTGTAAAGACCACATTCCTCAATGGTGTGAATGAGGAGGGAGTGTACATAGATCCACCTTAGGGCTTTGACATGGGAAGGAGTCCCATGTTTGTAGATTGAAGAAATATTTGTGTGGACTAAAGTAGGCACCCAAGCATGGTATTATGGGATTAATGGATACTTGATGATTTTTTTCTTCTCAAAGAGTGATGTGGATATTTACCTTTACTTCATGGTTGTTGATGGTGATCCTTTGATTTTGGTTGTTGACATCTAATCTTTGAGATTGAGAAAATTGTACATATTGTAAATAAGAAAATGAGATGGTGAAGAGACACTGGAATATGAATTCCAAGAGTCTCCCTCTCAATGTATATATCAATAATTTCTCTTAATGCAAATCATTCTTTCATGGAGTTACCCAAGCCTATCCTGACATGGTATTAGAGCTACAAGTCCTAATTTAGCATTTTTTTTTTATGCTATGTAACTGTTTACTCCTACTATTTTCCTCAGCGTTATCCCTACTCTATCACTGGTGTCAGTCTGTCCCTCTACATTTGAACGACGCATTATTTTTTGAAAAATATCTGCGTTGATCCTTTTACATTGAATGTCATTTTTATATGTTGCGTTGGTTCATATATTATATATATATATATATATATATATATATAATATATATAATATATATATATATATATATATATATATATTATATATATATATATATATATATATTATATATATATATATATATATATATATATATATATATATATATATATATATATATATATATATATATCTTTTTATGCATTTAAATGCATTGAAGTTGTTTCTTTTCTTGTGAATATCATTGATTAATGCATTTGGGTATCTCGCAATAGCATGAGAATCGAGCCCTGGTATGTGCGTAACTCCTAGACTATATGTGCATTGTAAACATTGAACATTCATTGGATATTAAATTGCATTGAACTGTCATTGACATTGAATGTTGTGCTCACTATAAGTTGGTCATTATATACTATTATTGCTCTACACCTGCATTGAATTGGTTAGTTCATCTCTGAAATCTTGATGGTCATGAGTCATAATAAATGAACCGTAATTGTTGCATTGAAAGGGTATGATCATTGCAGCATTAAACTTTGTTGACGCCATGCATTAAACTATGTCTCCTCTCTCTCTGTTGATGTCATTTTTCAGATATGGATTTGGGATTGGAATGATTTGGTTCTTGTTTCATATATATGATGGTTTCATGTAAGGTATGCATTGATCTTGTGCCAAATTTTCATTGAGAGTAACTCTTTTGAACCATTTATATATACATTAATCCATTTATGTAGTTAATTTGGATTATATATAAATGGAACATGGATATTTAAATTTTCTCGTTCAAGATAAAGAACTTGATGTCAAATTCTAGCATCATTTATATTCATATATCTTAAGATTAGAAGCCATCATTTTTTTTTGAGTTATTTTGAAGATTATTGGAAAGACATGTCAAATTTTCGTTTCAAGTATTGTGACTATTTAGGGCCCAATTCAAAATTTCAATAATGCATTCACTCATATCCATAGTTGGAGTATTTCTCTTTGGAAAATAGAATTACCATGAATGATTATCCATAAAGATAAAGCAAAACCCCATTTTTAATTAACTTTGGAAAGGAGTTTGTGAAGGACAAGGTGAAAATCCACCTAAAAATCCCACATCTGACGAAGATCTCGCCATATGGGAGAATAAGAAAAAAAGGGCTATATATTGATTGCATGATCAATCAATGAAGAGGTGATTCGGCATATTACATCATTTATAAATTCTTTTGAAGCTTTAAAGAAGCTATAAGGCTTCTATGACTCACACTCTGAGCTTTAAGTAGTCTAATTAATGATCAAATTTTTCAATATAAAATTAAAATATGATGATCTCGTTGACTTAGCCTATGAAATATGATCCATTATACATGATATAGAAGCTACTAGAGTTAAAATATATGTTTCTCTCACAACTTTCGTCAAGGCTCTATATCCCACTTATTCTGATTATCTTGATTCATTACAGGCGAGTGGTAAACTTAAGGAGATTTCCTTTGACTCTCTTGTGGAGAAGTTTGTTGAAAGAGAGAGATTTTGGGAAGAAGAATATAGTTGCTCAATATTCTGAAGAAGTTGTGTGCCTTGTAAAGAAATAAAATAATTAGGCACAATATTCTTCTAGAGGAAGAGGTGGTAGAAGAGGACATGGAAGGAAGAATAATAGAGACAGGGGGTAGACATTACTAAGGGGGAAGACTTTATCTTCATTGTGTATGGTGCAACAAAAATGAACATGATTCTTTCAACTTCAAGCTCTCTTGGTATGTATTGAGACAATAAAGGAATGAAGAGAAAGGAAAATCACGAGATCCAAGAATATGCTCATTATATTGTGGTACATTGCAATATTGGAGTAACTAAAGACTTGTTTAATGCTTCACTTGCTTCATTGAAAGATGCATTGTTTAGTGATTTAGGAGAATCTTGCCACATGACCTTTCAAAGATATTTCTTTGAAGAATTCAATGACAATGTTGATGGAGCAGATTACTTTGTAGACAAGTCAAAACCCAAGCCATCCATGCTTGGCACCAACAAACTCATACTACCTAGTCTCCCTAAATTGCTTCTACATGGTGTCCCTACCTCGTAGAGTTGTGGAGAAATTTTTAATCCTTGGTACACATCCACCAACAAGGAAACTCCATTCACATATTTCATGGCAAGGTTGAAGTGAGAAAAGCATCAAACAACTCATTTGTCATGATTGGGATAGAAGATGAAAGGCTCTTGAAGATGCAAGGAACCTCTGCTCGTGCGAAAAAAATTACACATAGTTCTCAATATAATGAAGGTAAAATTGCATCCACTCTCTTATGACATGCTAGATTTGGACATATGAACTATGACACACTTTGTTTATTGAAGAGAAATGGTGTTACTAGTTTTCCAACCATTCCTAAGAAACTTAAGCAATGTGATACTTGTATCTTATGAAAACAAAACAAAAAGTTTTCTCATGATTCTCATTCTAGAGTGCATAGAAAGCTTGAGCTGATTCATTCTAACTTGTGTGGCCCTATGCCCGTTCCTTCTATAATGGTAATAAATACATGATGATGTTTATTGATGACTAAAACAAAATGTGTTGGGTAAATCTATTGAAGAAGAAATATGAATCTTTTGAAACTTTTATGCATGGATTGAAAATGATATATAATCTCATATTTCCTATATTCACACTAATAATGGAAAAGAATATACCTCAAATGAATTTGAAAAATATCTTTTCCAACATGGGATCAAACATCAAACAATTGTTCCTTATAACCCTCAATAGAATGGTCTGGCTGAAATAATTAACATGACACTCTTAAATATGGTATGTTCAATGATGTTTTAAAAAAATATAAAGTTAATGTTCTACGTTGATGCAGTTCCATGTGCAATTTATATTAAGAATAGATGTCCATCTCATGCTCTCAAAAACAAAACTCCCTATGAAATGTGGTAGTGCCATATCCCTTTAGTGAGGCATCTCAAGTATTTTGGTTCCACTTGTTATGCCTTGATACCTAATGAAAAGAGAAACAAATGTGGTGCAACGAGTTGAAAATGTATCTTCTTGGGGTACTTAGATACCTCCAAGGCATATTGTAGCTTTGGTGAAGTAAATAATAAGTTTATACTATTTAGAGATGTGGTATTTCTTGAATCTTCCATGACTGACAATGTTGTTGAGCGACAACTTGATCGCTTGGACAAATTCTAGCATGCAAAATATTTTTAGGAATTTGATAATGATATTCTACATATTGAAGGAGGAATCCCTATCCTAGATCAATCTGTGGAATCTCCTTCTGAATCACTTTCTCCCCCTCATGAAGCTTCAACCAGTGATCAAGAAGACAATTTGAGTGATATGATTAAGAGAATTGGAAGGATAAATATTTATTAACCCAATCTCAGTCAACTAAACAACCTAGGCCATCTCTGAAAGGTCCTCCAAAATGGCTTTCTAAGACATGTGGAAGTGTTCATCTTGATGAGGTTGGAAATATACGAACAAGAAGCTCTACTAGAAAAAATAGAGGTGATGTAGACAATTTTGATTCACCTATTGATATGGATGTTTCTTATGATTATGAATTAAATTTGTCTACATATTTTGAACCAACTTCCTTCAAAGAAGTTGTTTATCATAATGAATGGAAAGAATCAACGTAGAAAGAGTATCATGCTTTGATAAACAGTTGACCTAGAAGCTAGTGGACTCTCCATTGGGAACCAAACCGATTGGTTGCAAGTGAGTCTTCAAGAACAAGTATAAATTAGATGGGTCACTTTACAATAATAAAGCTAGGATTGTGGCAAAAGGATTTGCACATAAGGAAGGGGTCAATTATAAGGAGACATTTTTCCAACAACAAAATGGACTACCATACAAACTCTCTTTGCATTGGCATCTTAGAATGATTGGAAAGTCCATCAAATGAATGTAAAAACCGCTTTCTTTAATGTAGATATGAAAGAGAATGGTTTTATGTCTCAACTATAAGGATTTATTGTGAAGGGATAGGAGTACAAAGTACGTAATCTTGTCAAATACTTATATGGACTCAAACAAGCACCGTGAGCCTAGTATGAGAAATTGACTAAGCATCTTCTGAAACTAAATTTCAAACGCTATGATCTTGATGATGCAACTTTGTTTGTCAAAAAAGTTGGAAAAATTATTGTATATCTTGTGGTGTATGCAAATGATCTACTAACGATAGGGAACAACAAAAATTGTATTGCATCTGTAAATAATAATTTAGAAAAGGTTTTGAGATGACAATTTTGGGATATGTTCACTAATATTTGGGTATTGAAGTAACCCAACATCCGAAGTTTATATCCCTTTATCAAAAGAAGTGCATTGGATTGTAGGAAGTATTAACTACATGAATATTACCAGATCGAACATTTCGTTTTTTGTTGGAATCCTCTCTAGGTTTATGAAAAATCCTTGTGAGAGTCATTGGTCTGCTGCAAAAAGAGTTCTTAGGTACATGAAGGGAAGTCAATACTTTTGACTCAAGTATACGCAAGTGGATGACTTCAACTTGATTGGGTACTTTGATTCAGATTTTGATGGAGATAAAGAAAATGGAGTATCTACTTCAGGTTATGTTACGAGACTTTGATCAGGATTTGGCTCCTAGAGGTCATGCAAATAGCTAGTTCCAGCAAATTCCACAGCTGAGGCAGAATATGTGGCAGTTGTAGAAGCAACGAAGGAAATTTTGTGGCTCAGAAAAATACTTGAATATTTGTAGGAGAAAAAAGGGCATTCTACTCTTTTTTTAATAAACAATACTTTTACAATAAAATTTGGCAATAACCCAAAGTTCCATGATCAAACCAACCATATCAATATAAAATATCATTTGATTCAACATCATGTTGAGGCCAATACTATTCTCCTACGCCATTATTCCACAAACGAGCATATTGCAAAAATATTAACAAAAGCACTTGGAAGTGAAAAGTTTGAAAGATTTAGAATGATGCTTGGACTCATCAACATCTCTTCATATTGAGGGGCATAATATTGACACCTAATCCTTGGAATTGGGAAAATTGTAAATATTGTAAATAAGAAAATGAGAAGGAGAAGAGACACTGCAATATGAATTCGAAGAGTCTCCCTCTCAATTTATGTATCAATAATTTCTCTTAATTAAAATAATTCATTTTTGGAGTTACCCAAGCCTAGATTGACATTGGTGATGTATGTTGATGATATGTTGTTCCTTAGTAGGGAAAAGAGGCTCATTTTCAGGTGCAAGAGGGAGTTGGATTCAAAGTTTAAGATGAAGGATCGTTCTTAATGCATTATTTCTTAGGATTGGAGGTGTGGCAAAGATATGGTGAGATTTTTGTTGGACAAGGGAAGTACACAGTGCAAACCTTGAGGATATTTGATATGATGGACTACAAGTCCATGGATACACCTATGGTGACCAATCTAAATAATTTGAGTGATTACACTTCATATTTAGATTTGGTGGATCCCACAATGCATAGGAAATTGATTGGATCCTTGATGTACCTAGTTAATACCATGCCAGATATTTGCATTGCAAGGAACACCTTGAGCCAATATATGGTCGAGTAGAGGCATGTACATTGGCTTGCAGTGAAACATGTGTTGAGGTACGTTCATGGTACAATTGGATATGGTCTCAGATATTCCTCAGGTGTTAAAGGTTGCAGGGGTATACAAATTATGATTAGGCTAAGAGTGTGGAGGACAGAAAGAGCACCTCAAGGTGTTGCTTCAATTTACAATAAGCTATGATATATTTTTTTAGTATGAATCATACTTTTGTCGCACTCAATAGAACATAAGAAGAGTATATCGCAACCAATTCCACAAGTTAGGAAGCAGTGTGGCTTTAGAAGCAACCTGTAGGGCTATTTAATCAAGCGATAGAAATGACCTTGATATATTTTGATAATCAAAGTTGTATTAAGTTTTTGGAGAATCCATTATTTCATGATAGTTCAAATCATATTGAGCTAAAATATAAAATCATTTGAGACATGGTTCATAAGGTGGCAATGAAGCTCCAATACATATCCACATACGAGCAGATTGCGGAAATTCTCATCAAGACCTTGTCTAGGGGGGATTTTGTATACTTATGAGATAAATTTGGTGTGATGAAAAATGTCTCCCTCACTAAGAAGGAATGTTGATTTTTTGGGAACATTGGAAAGACATTCTCCTATGGGGTCATGTTGATTTTACTAGGTGGGGGATGATACATTCACCCATATAGCGATGCATATTTGGCTAGGGGTGAATGGCCTAGGGGAAATCTTTTCTCCAAAACACCATGTTGATTTGGCTGGGCCATGCCTAGGATGCCCACATTGTGCTTTGAGATTGATCTAGATTTAAACAGGAACACAACAACTTACAAATATAAACATAAACACATAGATGCGGAAAAAAACCACTTCATTTCATTAATATCAAATGCTAAAGTATGCTTACAAATAGAATGGAAAGAAGATTAGCTCGGGAGATGATAGATTCTCTCTAAGAAGAGATGTGGCGGCTACATGCTTTTGAACTGAGTTAAAATGAGGCTCAAGGGCCTTTTTATTATTGAACAATAAGAGAAAATCATAAACAACCAAAACCCTAACCTTAGGAGATGTAACACCAAGAGTTATGGGCCCCACTGGGGTTAGTTGGGCAACCAACTTCTTGGGGTCTTAACTTGGTCATATTATCTCTATTTGACGCATGTGATACCTCGTTGGAAATATCTCTCCAAGGAATACAACTGCCTGATGCAATTTCCGTAGAAACCGCAAAAGCCAATTTGTCAAAAAAACATCGTTTAGGGACTCAAAACGGTACAGAAGTTCAGGACTTGAAAAAATTCCGAAAATAACAAATTTTCCTACAATTAAGGAAACTGAAAAAATGAAAGAGACAATGGTGGGGGTCCAAGTGGGATAGGTGGGTGGCCACCACCATCTACATGGATCATTCCTCCCCCCTTAGGAAACAATGGTCCCCATTGTGTTGAGTGCGTCCATGAGATGGGGAAACTTCTACTGAACTTGGTCCCTAGTGAGATGTTTTGTAATCTCTGATGTGTCTAGTAATGGTGGGAAGCATGGTCAAGGGCAGTCCACATTGAACACTTAGTGAAAGCCAATGAATGGGGGAATGTTTTTCTCCAAATAATTGTTTCCCATAGCCTTAGTAATAGTGTAAGGAACATATTGTAGTGGTATGAGCTTCTGATGGGATCTTGTAAGGTGTTCTTTCTACAAATGTAACCAGACTTTTTCGCCCACCTAAAACTTGTGTGGCACCCGATTTTTTATTAGGTCACTGCTTGTAATTGGAATTTTCCAAAGTGGAGAAATGACATATCGACCTGATGGGTAGAGGTTCTTCGAGAGTTAGATCGAATGAATGTTTGACCTAACACTGCAACGGTACCCCTATGGGCGAGGAGAAGATGTCCCTATATTCTTTCATGACCATATCCACCTTCTTCTCCTGCATGGAGGAACCATTCTTAGGGGCCATGTATGTGGCTACGATATTCCCCTTACTTTGAGAGTGAACTAGAAAGAAAATAAATTTCCTAGTTTGGGAGATGATCTTACAACATTTCTTAGCATAGATCAAAGAGGTGGCGGTAGGTGGGGCTACCTCCAGTATCCTGTATAACGTGTTACCCAAAGAAATAATCACAGAGTGAGGTATAGACTCATATGCAACATGTCGCTTCCACAAGTATGGTTGTCCTAATAATACATCACAAACTTCGAGAGGCACAACATCACACAATACCTAATATGTGAAGGGCTTGATGCTATGTGGAAGGCAACACTTGTGAATGGCTAAGAGGTCTCGTCCTTGGTGAAGCCACCTAATGTTGTATGGTTGTGGGTGTGGTATGGTTAGTAGGCCCAGCCGCTTCACAATCTCTACTGAAATGAGGCTCTTTTTGTTCCCACTGTCGACAATGAATTGCAGTGGTGAACCCTTCACCCACATCTGTGAGTGGAAGAGACATTCCCCTTCCTTTGGATCTTCAGGCTCATCCTTCTAGATCTTCGTAGTGGCAATAGTGGCGTTGGGCTCCACATCAATAATCTTCTTCCTTTTGTCATTCTTCTTATGGGGTTTTGACTCATATTTGGAACATGCATCTGAGTCTGAAGCCTTCAACTCAACCACCAAAGATTGCTTGGCCGAACACTCACTTGTGTTGCGAGTGGGGCTCTTATGGAACTCACACCACTTTCCTCTGTCCTTCTTTGACTTTGTGGTGGTTTTCTTTTCTTGCGACTTCAAAGGGTTGTATTGGGCCACCTTGTCTTGGCTTGGTCCCTTTTCCTATGGTTTGGGGGCGTCTTTCCATTGCTTCAGATTCATGATCCAAAGTCTCACTTCTTCTGTTTAAACTTATGCTCGATATTGACAATGTATCGGTACACCATGCCAAGTGAGGAGATGTCCAAGAACTCCATCTCATCCTAGATGTACCTGTGTAAGCAACCATGGTATTTGAGTACCAAATTCCGCTTAAAATCCTTGATACCCAACTTTGTGCGAAGGGTATGAAAAATATTGGTAAACTCTAGCACGTCTTGGTCCCTTCCTTGCCGCAACGTGGTCCACTTTATGTATTTATACTCATAGGTTCCAATAGGGTAGTACTGCTCCTTGATTACATCCCAAAATGAATTCCTAGTGGATGTGGCTTAAAACGGTGAGGTCATACTTTCATCCTTCTATTTGTTGTAGGTTTCCCACCAATCCTTAATGTGGGGGGTAGCTTTGAGAAGTGCAAAAGTGATATTTTCCCAGATCGAAAAATCATGAACAGAAAAATATCCTTATAGTATATTTAACCATTTATCTATGATATTTGCATCTATCTAACCCTCAAATATGGGAATGTCAAAGTTAACTTGTACCTTAAAGGGTGTGGTACTTCCAGAGTAGCTGTTGGAAGTAGATGCATTACCCTTGGGTAGTTGCTGAAGGATTTGGGAAAAAAAGTCCATCATCGTGTTCCTTTATTGCTCGAGGGCTTCTTTGAGCAAGATTTTGATAGGATCTCCTGCCCCCTTGTCTTTCTTTTCATCTACCATGGGAGGCCATCAGGTTTTGTGAGGATGATCCTTCAATGGTTCAACCAGATTGAGCCCTAACTCTTTATACCCTAACCTCATTGGGGACATGCAAAGAAAAAAAAGAAAGAGAAGACTGCTCTGATACCAATGATTCAGATTGAAACATGAACGAATAATCTGAAAATGGAAGTACTTGAAAATGTGTGCAAGGTATCCATTTCCATTAAATTAAATGTGTGCATAGTTTTCCATGTCTTGTTGATTAAACAAAGTGTTTTTGGTAGTTTTTTATGATTTTATGTGTGAAGGAAAGTTGATTTAATTTTTTGTTTAACATATTAAATAAAAAATACACAGTAAGATAACTTCAGCATAACATGACACAAATGTTTGGTGAGCATTTCACCCCTCCTAGGCTACATCTGCTAGATCAAGCCTCCTAAAATGAGTTTGTCCTCCTGTATTATAATGCTCTCAAATGAAATACAAGCTTAAAAGTGCCTCAATAGGAAAATCTGAATGCAAATACAGATTCAGAAGACATGAAAATGCTAAAAATTCCTTTCCATATTCACTAAATAGTGAAAAATTACCAAATATAGTGCCTTCTTCATTAGGCCCTAATGGCTCTTTGAACTCCTCTGAAGCTTTTCGAGCTGTATAAGTCCTCAAACAGTTCTAAACCTCTTCCATTAGGTTCAGAAGGTTGAAAATAGCAGAAAATGGTTTTTGGTTCACCTTAAACAGTGAGGTATAACTCGAGATAACTGCATTTTCCCAATGGCCCTGATGGCTCTCCAAGATTCCCTGAAGCTAAACAAGCTGTAGAATGCCTCTAATGTCTCTGGAACCTATCCCCATGGCTCCAAAATGATGAGAAGATACAAAATAAAAATAAAAATCGTCCAAAAATGTTCTCCCCCTCAAAAGTTATGACTCACTGAAGTTTTCTCTAGTCTGGCCTAAAGAAACTCCACTAAATGTGGATGAATTGGAGTTAGGCCCACTAAAAATGGTGAATCCGCTAAAAATGGTGTGCTCTACCAAATTAACTGCTAGTTAGATCGTAACTGTCGGACGGGGTCTGCACGCATGTGGCTGGGTCCCTTAGCCATCAGGGTTAACGTTTATCCTCCAGGGTTTAGGTCTTAGTTCCGCGTTCTGGTCGTATGATTAGGGGCTGGCCCCTTTTCCACCCAAATGAAACATGTTTAAACATTAAATAGGTAGTGTGAACATAGGATGGTAAGAAGCAAAGCGTGGGTGGGCCGGTTGGGCCTGTGGGCTGGAAGCCACCCGACCTAGGGTCGATTCCTACGAGATCCATAAAAATTTTGCCATACCACACCTTGTAGACTTGGGGCCATGTGGCAGCCTCTAGGCAGGCCATGTGTCAGCTCTCAATTGGTCATCCAGAATAGAATATTCACGCAAATATTTTTGGGAATGTTCCATGGAATATTACTTGGAATATTTTTTTTTATTTTTTCAAAATTTGAAATCCAAATTGGCCCAAACTCATTTTTTTGAAGGTTATTGGAGACTTAAAACCTTCATAACTTTCACATGTGAAGTCGGTTTTGAGTGTTGTTCATGGCAGCATGATCGTATCAACAAGGCCTATCTGGTTGTTCAAGTTGCAAGTGTTTTTGAACACTTCCAATTTTTGAGCCTTTTCCATGGCTTGGACTTGAGCTCCTGATCACACCTCCAAAATGAGAAGCTTTTGGACCCCAAAAGATCACTGAAGTAATGAAACTAAACTATATAGAAAATGAGAGAATAACAACATCCTCTTATCTTCAGCCAAAAAAAAATAATTCTTGACTTGCCAACTGTCCTCATGGCGAATTTTTGTTGAATGAGCCATATACTTGTGTCGAATTCCAACCAAGTTTTCTCGCCATACCAATCTGCCATTCTGAAACTAGCAATAGTCCTTGCTAAAATTTGTGCCCTCTTGCTTTCATGCTCTTCCATCTCATGGAATATTGCACTGCTTTGCACCGACACTTCGTTCTCTGCACCAATCGACACCAAAGACACCTTGTGCAACATACATCATCAACAACAAGTTGACCTAAAATGTGCTATACAATTGACACAACCATCAATGTAAAAAGTGTTCACACAATCAGCACAAGTCGACAAACATGTGTGACACAATCGACACAAGTCGATAAACAACAAGATACATCTTTAAAAAAACGTGTATGTATCATGTACAATGAACTATATACAGTTCGCTAATTACACATACAACCTCTATGTACATGTGTAACTTCAACTCTTCTTTTCAAATACCAACAAGTAAATCATCCCAAAAAACATGTGGGTGACAAAGAGTTGAACTAAAAAGACATTGCTACAACATAAATGAGTATCATACTAATCTTTTACACCTCCATGGCGAAATTTTGCGACAACATAAAAATTCCTTCAAACTGAAACTTCTTTTACATGCAATCTTGCATCAACTTTTCAACTTAAATACATGCATACCAATATGAAATTTACGTGTAAAAAATGAGTATGACTTACTGCAATAATAATTTAATCCACTTCCTACCAAGCCAACTCCATGGCATCTTTTGTTGCAGCAACAATTCTTCATGTGAATCTTCCACATCGATAATGGAATCCATAGATCCACTTCCGCCAATATTTTTGTCCTCAAGCTGCATGTGCTTTAGATGACTTGTTCGATGCAAGGTCCAACAATTAGAGACATCATGTCCCTTCTTTTGACAAAATGTGCAACTCTTAAGAACTTGTTGAGAAAGTTTTCTTTGCCTCTTCCGCTTCCCGTGTTCTTTCTTTTTCGACCAACATCTTGAAGCAACATGGTTAAATCCACCACAAAATGTGCAACAAAACTTCCTTTCATTTGAACAAGAAAAATGATCATTCTTTGCTGAAACATAATCAAATTGAGCATGTGAATAATTATACCTCTTTTGCTACATAGAATGTCCATCCTTTTTGTCTTCGAGAGATGATGAACTAGTAGAAGAGACAACTTTCCTTTTCAGACTTTCATCACTGTGCTTGTCTTGAAAACTGTTTACGTTTGCATGCTCACCATAAGTGACATGTTTACCCTCTACTTGCTACAATGATGGCTTAAAACAATGGCAGTCGTCCGTAAAACAATTTTGACATATATGCATTTGAGAATGTTAGGGTCCCACCCTAACCCCCTTATTTATGTAGTGGGATCGAGTCATAGTAAAGAGTTAATAAAGCCCATATTAGTAATTGTAAGTGGTTAACCCGCAATTAATGATGAGACCACAGTTAGTTGCAAATGGGCCATGGTATTAGATAGATGGTATTAATAAAACCCATGGTATTGCATGTATGAGTCATATATAAAGGATAGAGACTCCCTGCGAGGAGCATCGTGTCTTATTTTGTCATCGAGCTCTGCTCTATTGGAGGTTGCCCCTTCGAAGAGGCAAGTGAACATTACTTTCTGAATAATAAAATACTTGCTCTTTTTACTCGCTATTCTATGTTCTAGGTATATTGCTTCGCATATTTGGTATTCTAGTATCGTCTTGCCGGTTAAATAGCATAACAAGTGGTATCAGAGCACTTTCAAGGGTAGGTGGGATCTCCATTTCTTAGCAAAAAAAAATTTGGCTAGAGACGTGTTCCGACGTCTTTAAACCATGGGATCTGTCATTGAGCGCATAAACCTGCGGATTTGGGGAGGCATGCACGCAGGGAATAAAAGAGGTGGTCACGCTTGTTGGACTCCCTTGTAACCCCTGTGGGTACCCCTTCGAGTAGTAGCACATTAGACAGAACTGCGTATGGACTGTCTTCCAAGTACCCTCTGGGTATATCGGAAGCCCCCTAGCTCCTTTGAAACCTCTCCATAGATAAACTGTCGGCTGTCTTTCTGCTACAATACACCAAGAACAATACTCAGAGAGATTAATTGCCCGTACGATAGGGTAGTCGGGTTGTACGGCTAAGGGTACGGTTGATCCTCCTTAGTTAGAGCCCTGAAACATTGGGTACTACTGTCAGACCCTTATGTATATTGTGATCTGTAGCACCTAACACCCCTCGAGACCATAGTTTCCTTTTCTATCTTGGGATCACGCATAATCTCTGCCAGATCAGATCTCGCAAGGGGGTTTGCAGCAGCAGCAGACGTCAGTCTCACAGTTCCGAGTAGCAGACCAGCCAATCCGATCTACTAGATCCACAACAGCACTCTGTTCCGTCGATCAGAGCTATCTGATCTGCCATTCAAATCTCTCAGATCCACCAGATCTGAGTAGTTGTGTGGGGTTCCTATACCGGGGTGTGCTTTTCGCAAGACTTTTGGTAGCATTGACATTTTGAGGATTCAGCCACTGCAATATTCCTAAGGAGTAAAAATCTGTTAGCCCCCGGGGCGCTTATTGGTGATCTATCCCATCAGAATCAGGACGACGAGCTGAGCACGGTGGTACCATTCAATTCTTAGTGAAAAAAATTCGAGCGGTCCCAAATTTCAAGAGCATCAGGTCGGTGCATGGTAGCAATTAGAGCTCAAGCTATGGCGAATGAGAGGATGGACAAACTTGAACAAACCTTGCAATCTCTCCAACTTCAGCTTGATAGGATAACTAACCTATTCCCTAAGGGTAAGGAGGAAGCCCGCGAGGCGGCATATATTGGCAATGGACAAAGTGAGGGTGAGTCTAGCCACTCTCCTCACCTCTGGGGCACCCACCGACAGTCCCGTCCGCGACCTCCCAAGTTGGATATGCATAAATTTGATGGTTCTCACCCGGCAGCATGGATAGCACAAATGGAGTAGTATTTCCATCTGAATAACATCTTAGATAATGAGACTCAGCTTATGTTGGGGAGCATGTACTTGGACACTGAAAGGTGGCAATGGTGGGAATGGCATCAAAATTGCAGTGGCAGTTTTGTGTCTTGGAACGCCTTCAAAAAATCTCTTACAGATTGCTTTGACTAGGAATCTTCTTTTTTGGGTCGTCTTACTAAGCTCTAACAGACAGGCACAGTGGATGAATATGTTATAGCCTTTGAAGCCTTGGCCTTCCGCACTAGGGGTCTCTCAGATGTGTTCTACACGGAATGTTTTATCAGCGGTCTTAAAGAGGCCATAAAAGCCCACGTCCAACTGCACCACCCTCCCACATGGATGGAGGCTTGCAAGGTAGCTCGTAACGTGGAACGTGCGTTAGCCGCCCAGTACATTCACCCAAATTTCACCGCCAAGGGTTGCCCCCCATAGGCTCATAGCACAGCTCAAACACTTAAGGTTCAAAAGGTGTCACCTGCAGAAATGGTCGAAAGAAGAAAGCAGGGATTATGTTACTACTATGATGAAAAATACTCCCCAGGTCACAAATGCAAGGAGCCCAAATTTTTTCAAATTGATGCCACTGATTACAACTCATTGGAGGAAGATCCACCACTTGAGGAACCTGAGGCAGTAGAAGAGGACAACCAAAAGGACAATGTACCTGATGAACCAGTTATTTCACAGCATGCTTTGGCAAGGATTTCTTCACCTCAAACTCTCAAAATCAGAGGTTTTATTAAACATCGCCCAGTAGTAGTCTTGATTGATAGTGGAAGTACACATAATTTCATCCATCAAAAAGTCGCGGAAGTAGTGCATTGTTTTGTACGAGCAGTTTCTAACTTCCAAGTCCAAATTGCGGATGGGGGCACAATGAAATGTGAAAGCCGCTGTGAAAATGTCAAACTTCAAATGGGGGATTATCAGTTGAAGACCCACATGTTTGCAATACACATGGGTGGGTGAGACATTGTCCTCGGGGCTGAATGGCTTCGCACTCTTGGGCCAATCACAATGGATTTCCAGGAGTTATATATGAGTTTTAAGCAGAACAACTCCACACATACCCTCTGTGGACTCCAGGTGGGAGCTCCCTCTATCATCAGCTCACATAGGATGGAAAAATTGCTAAAAAAGGTCCATCATGGAGTTATATCTCAATTTGATGCCATCCAGACAGTCGAAACCAAGTCTCTGCCGATTCATTCTGAGATGCAACAGATTTTAAATAACCATTTGCCGGTATTTGACAAGCCTCATGAGCTTCCACCCTCGAGAGGGGAACATGATCATAGCATCACCTTGGTTCCTAGGGCCCAACCCCCAAATGTGTGCCCATACAGATACCTGTTCACCCAGAAGAATGAAACAGAAAAAATAATCAAGGAACTTTTGGAAGCAGGTGTCATACGTCCCATCATTAGTCTTTATTCATCACCATTGGTCATGGTACTCAAGAAAGATAGGGAATGGCGGATGTGTCTAGACTTCAGGGCCCTCAATAAGTTGACAGTCAAAGATAAATTTCCCATCCCGGTGGTTGATGATTTGCTAGATGAACTCAATGGGGCTCAATTCTTCACTAAGCTGGATCTTCGCTGAGGCTACCACCAAATTCGCATAAAGGAAGTCGACATTCCAAAGACTACTTCCCGAACTCATGAAGGCCATTAAGAGTTCCTGGTCATGCCATTCGGTCTTTGTAATGCCCCATCTACTTTTCAGAGCCTTATGAACCATCTTCTCAAACCATATCTCAGGAAATTCGTTCTTGTCTTCTTCGATGACATCCTCATATATAGTTACACTTGGGCCGCACATCTTCGGCATGTAGATCTACTCTTGCAACTGCTCTGCAAGCATAAATTATTTGTTAAGATGTCCAAGTGTTCATTTGGCATGGAAGAAGTTGAGTATTTGGACCACATTGTGGGGCGTGCAGGTGTCAAGGTGGACCCCAAAAAGATCCAGGCAATTCAAGATTGGCCTCAACCTAAGACCTTGAAGAGCCTGAGAGGATTTTTGGGTCTCATAGGCTATTATCGCAAGTTTGTTCGCAATTATGGTCACATAGCGAAGCCCCTCACTCAACTCCTGAAGAAAAAATCATTCTTCTGGAATGAGGATGCACAGCAGGCATTTACAGCTCTCAAAAATGTCATGTGTTCCACTCTAGTCTTAGCACTACCTGATTTCACCAAATCTTTTGTCATTGAATGTGATGCTTCGGGTACAGGTATTGGGGCAGTCTTAATGCAGGAAGGTCGACCTTTGGCTTTCACAAGCCAACAACTAAGTGGGAAGAATCTAGGTCAATCTACCTATGAGAAGGAAATGATGGCCATCTTACATGCAGTAGAGACCTAGCGACCTTACTTATTGGGACGACGTTTCCAAATCTGCACAGACCATCACAGTCTTAAATATTTTTTGGAGCAACACCTATCCTCCCCACAACAAAATAAATGGCTCACCAAAATGCTGGGATATGATTATGAGATCATTTACAAAAAAGGGCAAGAAAATAGTGTAGCAGATGCATTATCTCGCCAATTTGAGGAGGAAAGTACCCTGCTAGAAATTTCCCTTCCCATTCCAGAATGGATTGAAGAGGCTCGCAGAGAATGGTTTTCACATCCCGAGCTCTACCAACTCATTTCTCAATTGCAAGCGAATCCAAATCCCACCAAGGGCTACTCGTGGCAGAATGAGATCCTTTGCTATAGGGACAGAGTCGTAATATCACCAACATCCACCCTCAAAAATCGCATTTTGGCAGAATTGCACTCATCCCCCATTGCAGGACATTCAGGCTTTCAGAAGACGTATGCTCGCACTAGAAGATCATTTTTTTGGACATACATGAAAAAGGACATCCTTAATTTTGTAGCAGAATGCGATGTCTGTCAACACCACAAAGGGGAGACCGTCAAAGCACCTGGCACATTACAACCGTTGCCCATCCCGACATCAATATGGATGGAGGTTTCTATGGATTTCATTACAGGTCTTCCAAAGTCAGGAAACAATTTAGTCATCATGGTGGTTGTGGACAGACTTTCGAAGTATGCTCATTTCTGCGCCCTACCCCACCTGTTTACACCGACTTTGGTCGCTCAATCTTTCATGGATCATATCTTCAAATTGCATGGCATGCCCACTTCTATTGTGTCTGATCGTGACCCGATCTTAACCAATAATTTTTGGCAGGAACTCTTCAGGCTACAAGGCACCCAACTAAAACTCAGCACATCTTATCATCCACAAATGGATGGTCAAACTGAAGCTGTCAACAAATGTCTGGAAACCTACCTTAGGTGTTTCACTTCAGAAAAGAAACATCTTTGGGTACAGTGGTTACCTCTGGCTGAATGGTGGTATAACACCAACTATCATGCCACCACCAAAATGACTCCCTATGAAGCAGCAGATGGTCAACTTCCTCCTTCCCCTACTTCTTATATCAAGGAATGCTCAAAAGGTACAAGCAGTGGATCAACTCCTACAAAACCGTGCAACCATGCTCGCCCATCTTAGAGAGAATCTTATCAAGCTCAAAATTGCATGAAGCAACAGGTAGACCAGCATCACTCAGAGTGAAAATTTCAAGAAGGGGATCAGGTATTTTTTAGGCTGCAACCATCTAAGCAAACATCACTCAAAGAAAAGGGTTTTCAGAAACTATCTCCAAAATTCTACGGACCATATCAAGTACTTCAGCTCATTGGAAAAGTAGCCTACAAGCTGGCTTTGCCACCTACTGCAAAAATCCATCCAGTTTTCCATGTCTCATGCCTTAAGAAAGTGATTGGGAACAATTGCAGAATTCAAACCAGTCTACCTGAATTGGACGAGGAAGGGTCAATCTAGCTCCAACCTGAACAGGTCCTAGTCACACAAGAAAGGCCCCTGCGTGGCCGCATGATTAGGGAAGTCCTTGTCAAGTGGAAAGACACCTCTCCGGAAGATGTATCTTGGGAACTAGCCACTATTCTTCAACAATTTCCGCAACTTCAGCCTTGAGGACAAGGCTATTCTTAAGGGGGAGGGCATGTTAGGGTCCCACCCTAACCCCCTTATTTATGTAGTGGGATCAAGTCATAGTAAAGAGTCAATAAAGCCCATATTAATAATTGTAAGTGGTTAACCCGCAATTAATGACGAGACCACAGTTAGTTGCAAATGGGCCATGGTATTAGATAGATGGTATTAATAAAACCCATGGTATTGATCCATGGTATTGCATGTATGAGTCATATATAAAGGATAGAGACTCCCTACAAGGAGCACCGTGTCTTATTTTTTCATCGAGCTTTTCTCTATTGGAGGTTGCCCCCTCGAAGAGGCAAGTGAACATTGCTTTCTGAATAATAAAATACTTTCTCTTTTTACTCGCTATTCTATGTTCTGGGTATATTGCTTCGCATATTTGGTATTCTGGTATCGTCTTGCATTTTAAAGAGCATAACAGAGATGATCCCTCTGGCCCAATGAGCAGGACTAGCAACCAACGTGATAATCTACGAGACACTTTCCTAAATTAGAATCAAAATTAGAAAAGAGGAAGGAAACCTACCTCGTTCTAATGCTATAACGCACTCCTTTGTTTAATATCTTGATCACTTGCTTCTCAAGTTCAATCGTACTGCCCACAGCATTTGAATACTAGCAAAAGAGGTCAAAGACACAATAAAGCATACAAGTACAACTATCATAATCGAATGTAATTCACTTAACAGATCAAGGAGCATTAAGATAAATGATGCATTTACACAAGCATTTATGGAAAGTGAACTAGCAGTTGTATATATTAATGAATAAAAGAGGAAGCATACAACCTAGGCCTTGATGTTAGTAATTTTTCCTTGAGTGAATGTCCAAGTCCAAGCTCAATCTCTCCAAGCACTCCTTCTCTAAGCCAAAATGAATAGCATGTACGCACTATCTTAGCATAAAGGTAAAAATGATCAAAGACCAACCATTTGGGAATGGGAGAGGATGAATATATAGGCAGGGAGAGGGAGTTAGGATCTCTCCAAAGATAGGCGAAGGCCCTCATCTCAAGGAGTAATCTCATAGGGATAAATCAAAGGGTAATATTGGGAGAATTTGACCACATCCACAATGAACAACCTCCAACTTGTCATTTTGAAAGCTTCTAGATCACAAATCTTCTTGTCCTCTTTGGGAAAACTTGCCTTTTAGGGATCAACCCAAGTATCCAAGTAAAAATCGTGCTGCCAGCGTGAGGCTACTATACTGCAACCTACCATCAGCACGAGTTGCTAGTGTCACAGTGTCACTAACCCTGAAATTAGGGTTTTGAGCTTACTTCTCTAGGGAAGGCTCAAGGCATGTTTTCATTAAGTCTTTAGGGAGGATCTGAACTTCATATCAGGATGGGTACACTACATAATTGCCAAGTTTTGGGCACTGTGAGGTATGACACAGGGATGTACAGGAGGGGTGGAAAAATATTGTGTAACAGATACCCCCTAAAGCATGAAGGTTGAACAAAGAATGATTGTTGAGATGTTTTACAATATTTTTCAAGGACAAGAACAAACACTATCAGGAGACCTACAAATCAAGTATGCATATACATATACATATCTGACATCAAAAAATGAACCCACGGTATGGACACAGCCATCTGGATAGGAAGGACCATGTGAAAATATCCATGTTATGGGCGCAGCCATCTGAATGAAAAGGATCGTTTGGAAATCTAAGATCCAAGGTATGGACGCAACAACTAGATATAGAAGGATCATCATCATCATAGATATAAGGTCCCACGGTATGGTCACAACCATTCGTATAGAGGAAACATGTATACAATCATGAAAAATACATAACTCCTCGCAGCGTAAGTTATAACAGACAAAACTTAGGGTCTTGCGCTCCATCCCAACTCGATCAAAGTACGAATTCTAACATGTCAATGAATGTGTCGAAGTTGAACATGCTAGAAAACCACCTGATCACCAGCCAATGATGTGGATCGTTAATAGGCAAGAGAGAAACCACCAATAATGAAAATGGTCCTCAAGGTGCAACAGTACAATCCGTGAATGTGAAAATGAAGCTGAAGTCGAACACTCGTGGAATCATCCTATCGAAGGCCAATAATGAAAACTTGTCATCGGATATGAAGAAATTTCCATTAAGGCATGCAAGCTTTAAGTTTATGAAAGGGGTTTCCTAAGTCATCTTCCTGGATAATGAGCTGAAGTCGACAGGAAGTGACCCGTCAAAGGAGGGTCATAGTGATTCCCTCATCATTGACATGAAACAAGGAATAAAGTGGAATAAATTATTGTAATCTAAGACTGTGGAAAAAGGTCACACAATTTATAGGTAATAAACTGTAGATAGGACTTCTCTTGAACATATGGCGACACGACTCCGAAGTGTGGCAGCATTTGACTCAACATAGGACCAATGGACATGATGACAAAGTGGAATAGTCAGATGAGAGGCAAAATGGATGACCCAAACTGGGAAGGACAAGTGACTACGTGAGGATATCCCAAACCCGACATGAGAAATAGATGAGTGCCATGTTCAAGAGGGACATGTTGCCTATACAAGAGATGTTTCACCTTCACTTTTTCCCCACTATTTCTAGTGAGTACCTCAATTATTTTTAATCACAAGCTTGAAGGGGATATCATATGCTTTCCATATAAGTTCATTCTTCGAATGAATCCATCCTTGTATTTTTACGAGTCATAGGAAGGAGAAACTCGATCTCGTCATGGTGACAAGTCTTTCGTCGTTTAATTTTTTATGAGTCTAACGAAAGAGTAACTTAGTGTCTTTTTCATATTTAGAGAGTTTTAAAAAGAGACGAAATGGAAAACTCCATCAAGTCCCTTTTTGTAATTTGTCTCTCGAACCCAAAAATGTACAAAACAATATTCAATAGAAACTCTTGACCATGTCAACCAAGGTGTTCCTTTTTCGTAAATAGTAAATCCCAGCCCGGAAAAGGGGTAAAAATATACTAAGATGACGTCAATTCATTTAATTTAATGAGTTCGAAAAGACAAGTACTCAGCTATCTTTTCATTTTTCAAGAGTTAGAAAAGAGCTTAAAGATGACTCCACCTGGAGGAACGAGTAGTATAAAAGGATAGCAACTAGTTCTAGTCATGATGGAACTAATAAAAACATGTAAAGGTCAAGAGGATGGTTAATAAGACCACTCATTGCAAATGTTCCTCAGGCAAGGGTAAAACAACCAAGTGAAATCGTAATGATTAGCGAAAGAGATGGTGAGAATGGAATGAAACAACCAAGTCTCATCTAGCAAAAACAGGTTGGCAATCATGAGATTTAAATTGGGAATGGTTTCATTTTTACATAAGCTTGAAACATAGGAAACTATGCTTGAGGATACTTGAATATGGTTTCATTTTTTCACAAGCTTGAAACATGGGGAAAAACTATTCTTGAGTTTTGTTTCATTTTTTTAACGAGCTTGACACAAGTAAAAGAAATTTTCTCATGGAGGCCTATTTCATTTTTTAACGAGGTTGACATGGTAAAATAATTATCCTCATAACACCTATTTCATTTTTTAACTAGGTTGACATAGTAAAAGAGTTATCCTCGTGGTCTTTGTTTCATTGTTTAACGAGCTTGACACAAGACAAGGAACTATGCTCCAAGCTCTTGATCATAGACAAAAAGAGGCCATGGCTTCCAGGAGGTTCTCATCATATGGGAGAACAACACTCTGGAAGGAATACATGTCTAGGGATCCAATGGAAAAATCGGGCTCCAATGCCCCTAGTACATGGCATACTACATCACTTACTAGATCATCAGTAGATGTGGGCATGGAACAGGTGGCCACGTAATTAACCTGTGGCAGGGGTGATATCGGTTGCATATAAGAACCATTTAGGGATGATGGTTGATTTGGATTTGATTTGGGACCAATGAATGTAAGCTGATCAACTATTATAATTCTTCCTTCATGTGGGAAACACATTACTCGAAAGAGAGAAGAAACAAGAGCTCCCATGACATAAACATAGTCATGGCCAAGGAGTAGATTAAAATCCAATGAACCTTGGACAACCATCACATCTATATAAGCAGCCTTTCCTCCCAAAGTAATAGGTAACTTAGGAAGGATCCCTAACGGTTGACTAGTTCCTCTGTCAAAAGCTAACATATTCTGGGTGATGGGGACAAGATGAGGAGAACCTAAAGCTTGCCAAGTAGTTGAGTACATAATACTAACAGATGCACCCTCCTCTATGGCTATGCTAGGTACGGCCATATGGTAAGCCTGTAATGTAATCTAGAAAGGCACATAAGACGAAAGACGATATCCTCCCAGTCAACTCCAATCAAAAGAAGTGACTAAACTACTCAAAGGGGGTGTCATAGGAATGTGAGAGTTTCCCTTTTTATTTATGGGAACAGGAGAACTAATCTCATGCACCTTGGGAATGGGAGGATTTCCCTCGAGTTCATTCGAAACTGAAGAAACCAGAAGAATCCGAGCAGCACAAGGTTCACTCTCTACCGAATAGGTATGATTAACTAAAGGTAGAGCCAAGGCTATCCTTTTCTCAACCAATGGATGGTCAAGAACAAACTCACAAGAATCACTTTCAAAGAAAGCTAGGTTAACCAAAGATGAATTTTGATCAATCACTAGATCACCTGGTAAAGGATCAGGGGAAGGCTTTCGATACCCAGCCGGAAGATGAGGTTGAGAAGTTGTAAGGTTTTCCAACTCTTTGGAAGCTTCATCCATAAGAGGACAAAGGTGAATGGGATGATTACCTTCACACAACTTACAAGGAAATTTGACTTTTACCTTTTTCCCATGGACCTTATTATTACTAGTTGAAGGTTTATCACCAGCATGATCTCCAAAGGCTAATGACAAAGGTTGATGTGAACCTGTGGACCACACTTCTAAGACATTGGGAACACCAGGAAAATTTCTAAGAAGGAGGTCACCCTTACATAACATGCAAGGGAATTTCACTTTTCAGGGTTGATTGGAAGATTTTTCTACATCAGTTGCATCTGTATCAATGGTTGCTTGGTTTCCCCTCACTTATTTTGCTTCTTCTTCTTCGTCTTCTTCTTCTTCTTCTTCTTCTTAGCTACTTGGTTACTAAAGTCCAAATTTTCACCAGGCAAAGAGGAAGAATGAGGTGAAGAAATAGGTGAAGAAGGTGAGGGGTCAAATTTAGGATCAACATGAGGTTGATGTTGTTTATTTGGAGGAGAACATGGTTGAAAAGCAGTTTGGACACTTGGAATCACCGAGGTCGAAAATAACCAAACTGGCAGACCAATGGTTAATCCAAGAAGGAAAGATGTTGTCATATAGGGAGCACCAGTATTTCCAAAAGAAGGAAAAGAACTAGGATTCCCTTCAGAGGGGTTTCCTTAACTGGTAGACTCGGGAAATGTTTCCATTAGTATCAACTTAAGATCTACTAAGGAGTATTTCCATAGGAAGGATATTTTTATGTGGTCAATTAATTGATTTTAGAACTTCAACAAAAATAAATAAAAAAGGGGTAATCTAAGCAAGAGGGTTTACCAAGTATCCATGAACCTCTATATACACCCTATCTGAAACCAAGGACTTAATGTACGGTGGCCAATCTTCCCGAATGTTGTGTTCAGTGTATCACGTTTACAAGGCAGCTGACTCATTTACTAGTAGGTAAAGGATAGAAACCTAGTGGTGTCTCCAAATATATACTTGACAGTACAGGGATCACAAGTCTATATTAGCATTGTCTAATGCATAACCGTTCGATGAGAGCGTTCCCATAAACTTGATATACTGAAGTGCATCCTATATACCCAAAAGTATCAGAGAACCTTCGATATACTTCTGTACATGAATGGGATTTCACCCCCAGGATACGATGTAGGCAATTAACGATAGTTGTTATATTTAAAGATGTCAAAACGTGTCTCTAGCCTAGACCTCTAGATATTTGTGTTAGGTTACAAATGCTCCTTAGGTCAATTCAGGTAAATTTTAATATTATCTTGAATTAGGTTTCAATTTTATGGCTCAACGATGTCACCAGAATTCCTATGGTGAAACTAAATGAGAAAAATGAAATATTTTCATTCGATGAAGGCTAAAATAATGAGGGAAGAAAGACAACCGAACAATGCATCAATCAAGAAAAATGCATCAAAACATAACTCCCTAACTTTTCCAATGCAATATGTAAAAATGAAAACTACTCTTTCACTTTCACTAACAAATGCAGTGCCAAAATGCAATCCTATGAGAAACAAAAATCACTTTTCTTTCACTAAGATGCACTAATCTTTTTGTTCTTTTCCTTTCACTTCGATTCAAAAATGCAAACTAATGCATAAGCAAAGGGAAGAGTGCAATCCAAAACAATTAAAATGAATTTTTCATTCACTTTTGGTTTCAAATACAAATCATTTCAAAAATACTTAAATGAAGAAAATCGTTTCACTTTTATTTTCGAAACAATGAAATCAAAACAAGTATTCATTGTCAGTTCCACCAAAGAAAACAATTCTAATTTATGTTTGACAATGGAGAAAAAGAAATTTTCAAAGCACCAATATGACTTAATACTAATGAAAATAACTTCACAAACATGAACCGAAAGGAAATTGAAAATGGTGTCCTGACTAGAGTAAGACTCCTAAATGGAAGAAATCAATCTCACAGAGACAAGCCAAATGATGAGTGAAGGGTGACCTAGACCTAGAAACCCTATAAGGAAATCAAGCTTCAATCACACACCAACATAAGCCAAGAGACAATTGCAATCATAAAAGGACAACAATCAAGAAAAACACACTAATATTACACTAGAAAATCACTCACAGAGGTTGAAAACCAATAAAATCAAGAAAAAAACCCTTATTTTCTTCTATCCTCTCGGATCAGCGTGCATGTTAAAGGAAAAGGGAGATGAAAGGCAAAGAAGCGTGATTGTAAATTCAAAATCAGCGCTGGTGGTGCTTCTGTTAGAGCAGAAAATGTGTTGGGCGAGGAAAATAAGGAAAAAATAAAGAATATTCAAAATCGGAGTTGGCTCAACACTCTTAAGAAAAAACCAATGACTGCATAAATCTACAGTGATGCATACAAGCCAAGAAATCGACAGTTGGTCAAACTCATCAGAGATTCTGATCGAAGGAATGGATGGAAAGGTTATAGATTCCCAAGTGGAATCATGATTTTTTTGTCTAGGTAAATCCTCTCTACAGATAAAGACGATCCCTCTAAAACAATGAGTGGGACTAGCAACTAACATGACAATCTACGAGACAAATTCATAAATTACAATCGAAATTAGAGAAGAGAAAGGAGACCTACCTAATTCTAATGCTATAACACACTCCTTTGTTGAAGATTTTGATCGCTTGTTCCTCAGGCTCAATCCTACTGCTCACAGCATTTGAATACCTGCACAAGAGGTCAAAGACACAACAAAGCGTACAAGTACAACAAGCATAATAGAATGTAATCTACTTAATAGATCAATGAGCATTTAGATAAATGATGCATTGACACAAGAAATTATGGAAAGTGAACCAACAGTTGTATATATTAATGAATAAAAGAGGAATCATACAACCTAGGCCTTGATGTTAGTAATCCTTACTTGAGTGAATGTCCAAGTCCAAGCTCAAGCTCTCCAAGCACTCTTTCTCCAAGCCAAAATGAATAGCATGTAGGCACTATCTCAGCATAAGGGTGCAAATAATCAGATACCAACCATTTAGGAATGGGAGAGGATGAATATATAGGTAGGGAGAGGGAGTTAGGATTTCTCCAAAGATAGGGGAAGGCCCTCATCCCAAGGAGGAAGCTCATAGGAATAAGATCAAAGGGTAATATTGGGAGAATTCAACCATATTTGAAAAAAATAACCTCCAGCTCGTCGATCTAGAAGCTTCTAGATCACAAATCTTGTTGTCTTCTTTGGGAAAACTTTCCTTATAGGGATCAACGTGAGTATCCAAGTAAAAATCACGCTGCTAGCGCGAGGCTAGTATAGTGTAACCTGCCATCAGCACAGGTTGCCAGTGTCACAGTCGCGCTCACCCTGAAATTAGGGTTTTGAGCTTACTTCTTCAGGGAAGGCTCAAGGCATGTTTTCCTTAAGTCTTGAGGGAGGATCTTGACCACATATCTGGATGGGTACACTGCACAATTGCCAAGTTTTGGGCACTCCGGGGTATGACACAGGGAAGTGCAAGAGGGGTGAAAAAATATTGTGTAACAGGTTCCTATGTTACTCCAAGATTATAATATTTTATTTCTTCTTCATGTTCATTTGCAAATGAACTGAAGGGTATGTCATTTTGATTGAAGAGACTTTCTAATGCTACTAGTCCTCTAGGAATAAAAATATTTTTTAATCGCATAATTATATGATCAACTATTTTATCTTTCCATTTTGACTTTGGATCTGATAATTTCACTTTATCTTCCTAATTTGACTCTTGATCAATACAAGTAGTAGAAAAATTATTTATCACTTCCATAAACCTCTTAATATGTTAATCATCTTCAAAAAAAAATCCAATACCTTACATTGTTATGGATAGATGGCCAATATCTAACCTCTACTTGATATAGCAATTGTGGAGTATAAGAACTTTGAAGATACTAGCTAACACAACTAAAGAATCTGCTAGATGATTTTCCTCCCTTGGTATAACATTAATGTTAAATGCCTTGAGAAAAAAATTATACAATATCTCATACATCATTCTTATGATATCGGAGCCTTGGATGCTTGGCTTGGTAGAGGTTTCTTTCTTGATTACATATTTTGAATAACCAAAAACTGCAAGGCTGGAAATTTTAAGCCTCCTAGCAACTTCAAGTCCCAAAATGAGGGCGTCATATTATGCTACATTGTTGGTAACTTCAAATTCTAGATTAAAAGATAGAGTAATGGCTTATTTCGAAGGTGAAATTAACACAACTCTAAATCCCGACCCTTCTCTTATAATTCCCATCAAAATATAATTTCCATTCTTGAGTCTATTAAATTATTAGTAGTACTTATAAATCTATTTACAACAATTGAAGTATCGAATTTGGTTTTTACAAATAGTATACAACATCATAGATCTTTATCAATATAATATACAAGGAAGTTGTTAAGATGCCTAGAATCACTAGCATTGAAAGTGAACTTCACTTCTTTGTACAAACTCATTTCAAGGGGGTTCAATATTTCGAAGCACTCTTTAAGGATCTAGTTGGATTCCTTATTCAGGTAATCCTTGAAGTACTTTCTAAATTCCAACAAGCTTTGGAAGAGGATGCTTCAAAAGAAAATTTTGATGTCGCCCTCCTTACAATGTAGAAAGGTAACATTCCAAGCTCAAATGGCCTTATCGTTGAATTTGTCTCTGCCTTCTATGATTTTCTAAAAGAAAATATTCTAAAGGTGATATTTGAATCCTAGAACTTTGGAAAAGTTTAAGGGCCCTTCAATTGAACCTTTATTACTCTTAGTTAAAAGACGCAGAGTGGTGACACCTTTGATGATCTTAGACCTATCTCTTGATGCAATTTCATCAATAATATTATAGCTAAGGTCATTGCCCATCCCCTAAGTCAATTTTGATCCAAAAAAAAAAATGAAGAACAATTTGGTTTCAATCAAAGAATATAGATACATGTTGTAATAACACTTTCCGGGGAGACCATTAACTCTTTGTAAATCTCATAAAACATCCAGTTATCATCTTTAAGTTTGAACTTTCTAAATACTAGGATCAAGTGAGTTGGAATTTTCTTAGATTAGTCCTCTTGTGGATGGGGAAGAGCCTTTCTTCCAAGAATTGGATAATGGGGTGTGTGCAATCTGTCATTCATCATTCTCATTAATGGAGCTCCTTCAATATTTTTTAAGGCCTCTCGAAGCCTTGAAAAAGGATGCCCTCTCACATTATCTTGTCATTATTTTTGTTGAGGATCTTCGTAATTTGTTAAACGATGCCAAGTTTAGAGGTGTGCTTAAGAAAGTAAAGGTATCTAACTTACATCAGTTGTCCCATATTATTTTTGTAGTTCTCAAGGTTCTTTGATGGTGTTCTCCACTCTAAAGAGAATTCTAACAAAAATAAAGAACATTAGTTTCAAACTTGTATGGTCTATAGCTTGTCAAAAGTGTGCCATCACCTTAATTAACTGGAGGTAGGTTATGTCCCCCAAGAAGCTTGGTGAATGGAGGATAAAAAACCTTTTCTATTTTAGAAAAGCTCTTTTGGCTCAAAGATTATGGAGGCTCCAACAAAATTCTTGCTATGGGGCCATATCATGAAATCTAAGTACCTCCATGGTATGCCTTATAGAAGATTGGTTTAGAAATCCTGTGAAGTTATTGGTTTAGAAATCCATGGTATGCCTTATACAAAAAGTTATTGTTTCTTCCTTTCCATCGATCAGGGATTGGATGGTGTGTGAATCGATGATGGAAGAAAATTAAGAATTGGAGAAGATCGAGGATTAGGAAATGATTGAGGGTTATCATCTTCCTACCCCCCTTCTCCAAGCTCTCCATTAAGCAGGTGTTTACATTAGAAGATGCCAAAGCACAAACTCCTCATTTGAGAAGAAGAGTAGATTGGAAATTGGCAAGTGTCCTGAGTTTTAAACGACAATAGCTAAGTGGGTGAATTTCATTAAACTTATACACTCCAATTTTATTAAGCTCAAGTAAGAGGTGGAAGATGAGAATTGTTGGTCTAAGAATTATGGCACGAGTGACTTCAAAAAAAACTAAGATTTGAATATTTTATAAAATCTCATTTCAGTTGTCCCATAATGATGATCAAGTAGGATTTGAAAATTTTGCACTCCTCTAAATGGAAAAATAACTCTCGGGCTTGCATTGAATAAGAAACTTTTGACATGAGATAACATTCTTAAAATGGTTTGGATGGTCCTAATCATGCTCCTTATGAAAATCAAAGGAAGAACCAATGTCTCACTTACTCATCTCTTGTCCATATTCAGTGCAGGTTCTAAGTCTTGTTTAAGTTGATTTTAAGTAAAATTCTTGGTTGGATAAAGTTGGATTGGAAGAATGCATGAAATTTTGGCTTAGAGACAATTCAATTAGACAATTTGATGGATTTCCTTGTGTGTTTGTTAATAACATTTAGTAGGATCACAACTCTTGTAGCTTCAAGGACGAGTTCATACATCCTAATATTATTGCAAGTTTGTTCTAAAATAATGTATTAATTTTAGAGTGGATCTAAAGGCTAAAATGGTTAGGTGTATGGTTATGTCTGAGTTGGTTTATGTCATCACTTGGGGTTATTCCATTGGCACTAGTCAAGGCCAACCCCCTATTTCATTGGTGCCAATTGCTAATAATTGTAATTAGGTTCAATCATCATAATGACCTAATTGTAATCATGACATTATATATTCTTTATAAAGAAAGAAAGAGAAATTATATTTTATATTGGAGTATAGATTTCATACTCAATTTTAAGTCAAAAGCATGTTCTTCGTGCTTTTAGGTTTTCTAAGTCTTTTTAGGATAAAGAATATTATTGGCCATGTGTCATATTCCCATTTGGATTCATTGTAATAAAGAAGGATATTTATCTTATCAAGAAAAATCCATTTTGTATCCCAAGACCAAGCCGGCCCAAGAGCAAGATCAAGTCGACCTAAAGGATGGAAATTCGATCCCTAAAAGAGGCTATAAATACAAGGAGATTGACCTCGTTTGAGACACTCATCCAAATCAAGTTAGATCTATAATAGCGAAGGAGAAGAAGAACTAGAAGGACAAAGGAAGGAAGGCAAAATCGAAGTTCCTTGGGCTAAATCTCTCTCTATCTCTATCTCTGCACATGCCTAGGGTTTCTGTGAAGCTACAATTGTAGGAGGTTGAAATTGCATGGCCGAAATTATAGGAAGAAGTTGCAGCAGGTCGAAGTTTTGACGCTGCCTTCGAGAAGATTTTATCGGGGGTTGATTTGGTGCTTGGTAGGGTTGTTGGCTTTGGTCTTTGGGTCTTGGAAGTCTCTTTGTAAAAGATTCTAAAGAATAACTGAAGCATTTTCTCGGCGCTTTCCCCTTAGAGGGGTTTTTCCCTGGCTTGGAGCCTATATCTTGTGTACTTTGTCTTGTTGTGATCTTCATTATTTTGAAAATTTCTTGATGAACAAATATCTAATAAAGTAATAAAGGCCAACACATATCACAAGTAATTATCGAGTTAAGGAAAATCATATATAATACATGTCTCCTAATTTTCCAACATGGTATTAGAGCTTTGGTGCAATAAAGAGATTGAAGAGACATCTTAGTTGGCACTATGGCAAGGGTTATAAGGAAGGGTTTCAAGTTTCTTGGAAATATCACTACATATATCAAAGATTGTCTATTGAAGATCATCTTCAAGATCACAAAGGAAGTTATATATGGAGGTCTATTCTCTGCTTTATCTAACACTTTTAAGGACGAGAATGTATGGGTTATTGACACTGGTGCCTCCAAGCATATGATGAGAGAATGTAGTCGACTTCAAACCCTATCTAAGATTAACTCATCTCATTCAATCGAACTTGGAGACAAGAAGAGATATCTAGTGAAAGAGATTGTATCTACTTTCTTGAAGCTCACTTCTGGTGGAAGTATTCACCTCAAAAATATTCTATATGTTCCAGGTTTGAAGAAAAAATTACTTTCTATTTCTAGTCTAGAGAATAAGGGTGATAAAGTTTTTTTGTTAATGGTAAGATTTTGGTTTGGGATAAGGGCTCTAGTATTGATGATTCTAGGGTGATTAGGATTCATGAGGGGACATTATATAGAATTTTTACAACTCTATCTCATGTTATAGTCCACTTGGATGTGAGTCCTTCCAAAATATGGAATATAAGGTATGGACACCTTCATTATAATATTTTTCCATCTCTAATTCAAATGGTCAATGGCATGCCCTAATTGAACAAAGAACATGAAGGGACGTATAAGGGTTGTGTTATAGGCAAGAACATGAAGAAGCAATTTGCAAGAATTGATACCATATATAAGGAATTTTTATGTCTCATACATTCAAGTGTATGTCTACCTATGGCAGTTAAGTCTCTTGGTAGGCATTAGTATTAGGCAACCTTCATTAATGATTTTGCAAGGAAGACTTCGTTATACCTTCTCCAGAACAAGGAAGAGGTATTCAAAAAGTATTAGGAGTTCAAGAATGAAGTGGAGAACCTAACCAAGAGAAATATCAAGATTATAAGGTCAAATGATGGTGGAGAATACACCTCCAAAGAGTTGATAGCTTTCTACAAGGAAGCAGGGATCAAGAGGGAGCTTGTCGTTCCCTATAATCCTGAACAAAATGGTGTTGATTAAAGGAAGAATATAACTATTGAAGAATGTGTCAGGGCCACGCTAAATTATCAAGATCTCCTCGATTCCTATGAGGAGAAGCATGTACGACAGTTGTTTACTTGCAGAAATGAAGTCCTCGGAGAATCATTAACAACATGACTCCAAAAGAAGCATATATAGGGAAGAATCCAAGTATGGATCACCTTCAAATATTCGGGTGTCTTGTGTATATTCATATATCTCAAGACAAGAGAAAGAAGTTGGATCCTACCAATTTAAATGGAGTCTTTATTGGGTATATTTCTTCATCAAAGTCATATAGAATTTATGTTAAGGAGGATCATTGAATTGAAGTAAGTAGGTATGTCATCTTTGATGAGAGCATAGATTACAAGAAATCGAAGGATGCTATGGTTGTCTCTAATGAAGAATATATGTCTAAATTTGAGGATATCTCAATGGAAAATGATGGTTAAGATCATACATCTACTCAAGAAGATATTGAAGGTCAAGTGAGCCTATACAACAAGTGATCATTCCAAAAATTCAAAAAAGACTCGCTTGGTTGAGAACTGCTCTACATGAAGCAGAAGGACATATAGCATCAGGGACTTTCAGGGAAAGTAAAAGACCAAAGATTTATTTTGGATATGTTGCATATATGAAAAAGCTTATTGAAGTGAAACCTTCCTCGTATGAAGATGCAGCTAAACATCAAGAGTGGAGGAATGAGATGCAGGAATAAATACCAATCCATAATGAAGAATGATGTTTGGGAAATTATCCCTAGGCTAAGTGACAAGCCTATAGTCACTTCAGAATGGATCTACAAGATAAAGAATGCTACATATGGGAGAATTGGTAAAAACAAAGCAAGGTTTGTAGAAAAAGGCTTCTCACAGAAAGAACAGATTGATTACAAGGAAACCTTTGCTCGCATAACTCAATATACAACAATATTGATTATTTCATTGGTTTTTAATATAGGATGGAACATCCGTCAAATGAATGTCAAGACATCTTTACTGAATGGGACCATTGATGAGGAGGTTTACATTGAGAAGCCTCATGGATTTGAAATAAATCAGAGGGAGACTTATGTCTGTAGGTTGAAGAAATATCTACCTAGCTTAAAGAAAGAACTTATAGTTTATTGAGACTTTATTTTACTAAGGGTATTGTAGATCCTAAACTATATATCAGGGTGTCCTAGGGTGAACCATTTATCATACTTTTGCATGTGGATGATCTATTATACACAGGTGTAGAGCATCAGATTCAGTAATGCAAGAAGTAGTTAGTAGTTGAGTTTGATATGAAGGATATTGGGAATATGCAATATTACTTGGGACTATAAGTATGGCAAAGGCTAGGTGAGATATATCTTGGTCAAGGTAAATATGTGATCAAGATACTTCAAAAGTTTAGCATGATGGATAGCAAGCCTATGATTACCAATCTAAAGAAGTTGAGGAGTTCAAAGCCTAGTCCAGTCGATCCTACTTGCTACAGACAGTTGATTGGGTCCTTGATGTATCTAGTAAATACGAGACAAAACATTTGTTTTGCAGTAAATGTCCTCGGTCAATTTTAGATGGATCCAAAACATGATCATTGGATTGTAGCCAAGCATATCTTAAGATATATGTGTGGAACTATACATTACTACCTCTGGTATACTAGTAATGAAATCCAACTCATGGGATATACAGATTCAAATTGGGGTAGCAATGAGACAAATGGAAGAAGCACAACGGGTGGATGCTTCAGCCTAGGATGTTCCATGGTCTCACGGATGAGTAGAAAGCAGGATATTGTTGCTTTGAGTAGTGTCGAAGCTGAATATATTGTTGCAATCTAAGCATGTCAAGAAGTTGTTTGGATCAAAAAGTATTATTAGAATTATGTGAAGGACCGCTCAGCTCTACATGGATGCATTGTGATAATGAAAGTTGCATAAGATTGATGGAAGACTCAGTGTTTCATGCTAGGACAAAGCATATAAATAATAAGTACCACTACGTCAAAAGCTTGGTACAAGATGGAGTCATGGAGCTTCACTATCTACCAATAGATGAAAAGGTAGCGGACATACTAACTAAATAATTACCAAACAATAACCTTGAGTACCTGAGATGTAAGCTTGGTTTAAATATTGAAATATTATTACAAATTGGGGTTGTAATTGTGTGATCTAGATTCTCTCAGGTACTGGAATTAACAAATAATTTTACTTCTATGATGTTAGTAGAATTTCATGTGAAAGAGTATTAAAAACCACATGTGCATAATTTAAAAAAGGGGAAACATAATAATAGCCATCAAATCAAATAACACAAAAAAGTTGATAATGGAGTTCACCCAGTGTGGGTTACGTCTTCAGGCCCAGTGTCAAGAGTGGGGAGGTCGCTTCATTAAATGTTGTAGGATGATGATGATTACATGGTACATTCTTTGTCATTACAAGGATAAACTACATCAACTAAAGTGGCATGTCTCTCCACGAGACATTCCCCTATAGGAACTCTCACTCATATGGGTCCTCCTTCAGCATGACAAGATAATAAATTATCACATGAAGTGGCATACAAGTATCCTTCAACGTAATGATAAGAAGGATCTCAACAACAAAATCATCATCTCATCAAATCAAAAGAAAGACATGGCATCACTACATCATATACCTCCACTTCTAGGGATGGCCTAAAATTGTACAACGTTACTAAAGAAATGGACTACATCATTGAATTTGTGGTGTGAAATCATGTCAAATGACTTTAAATTTGACCCCTTTCTAACACCATCAAAATTTGGATCCTCAGGAATCTCAAGGATCCCTTCTAGTTGGTTGACTGGATTTTTGCTACTCATATGACAATTCTGAGCTCACGACTGCGCTCCTTGCAAAACACTGAGTAATTTGAGTATAAAGTCTGTATGGTTTTGAAACTATTAGAAATAAGCCCTTAGGGAATATTTTTGAGTCCTCGTGATTCCATAAAGATTATTCTATGTGAGTTGACTGAAATTCCATTGCTCATATCATAAAATTGATCACGCCATTAGACTCCTGGCAAAATTCTGGTTCATTTGAGTATAAATTTGACATGATTATGTCAATGTGAAAATTTGGCCCCAAGGGAGTCTTTTTGATTCCATGCAAATTCATGTGTCAAGTTTCCACTTTCATGGTTCCACCCTCATCAGTCTGTCTCTAGAAAATATGATGCTTAGATCAAAAAATCGTCTGCATAATCAGACTCTTGGGGAAATTCTGATTCATTTGAGTATAAACTTGGCATAATTCTGATACTGTAAAAATTTTGGCTTCAAGGAATCTAAAAGATTCCTCCATGATTCCAAATCATTGTTCCACCACTCCAAGTTCCATCATAGGTTAAATTTCCACCCTCGGTTTACGTGCTAACATTTTGGTGTTGGGTTCCACTCTCAGCTTCTCTGTTGGCTCCTTGCGAATGGAAAAAATCGGTTTTTAAATATATTTCTCATGCGTCAATTCCAAGAAATGCTCGTTGGCGGACTAGATAGACAATTATTTTTAAGGTCAACATTTTGGGGAGGTCTCAGGGGTCAAACCCCACAGGACCCCCGATACAGCATATGTTCGGTTTAATATGGGGCACTGTTTGTTTTGGTCGGAGGCTGCATGTGGGGCGGGCTGACCTACGCAGTCGAGCGGGTTTGATCTTCGTCAGCCCCATAATATAATGTCATTTGATATGGCCATTGTCCATTTAAAGTGTGTGTGTGTGTGTATGTCTGTAACGGAAATGAGGGGTGGCGAGGGTGGTGACCTGCCACCCTATTTTTATATATTTTTTATAATAATAATATTTAAAAACAAACCATCAGACTTTTAGGATTCATTAGAAAAACTAAGTACGCAACAAATTTTCCTTTTCTAATTGTCGGAAACCATCACCGTGAAGTGCTAAATTGTTGCCTCATTAGTGGCTGCCAATGGGCTAGTTTAACCAAAACTTTGATTGGCCATAACTTTCACATACAAACTCGGCTTGAGGTGTCGTTTGCACCATTGGAAATATTGTGACGAGCTCTTCGATATTACTCTAGTTTCACTTTAATCGAATAACATTTATTTTTGAACTTTTCCAAAGCCACTTTTGAATTCTGAGTTTTTCTGGAGCCACCTGGATCATTCCTCCCCACTAAGGAGCTTTTGGTCCTCCGAACACATCAACATAATCTGCAATTGTTGTGTTACATTGTTTGCACAACAAGTACCCTGACAGGTCACACTTCCTTCTCCTTCACCCTTGTTCTTCGGAGCCATAAGTTATGACCCGACACTTGTATTCTCTGCAAACCTATAGTACAATATTTTACAAACTACATGCTAAATTACATGACCCAAGCATCCCCATACTTTCCAAGAGTTTACAGCACACGCTCTTTGGTCAAGTTTACATCAAAATAGAAACCAATACCCCAGTTATCAATAAAAGGCCAAAAACATCATTGTTTCCTTAATAAGCGATGGAAAACACATCACTTTTACAATCATATCACAACAAATGATTTACAAAATGAAGCCTTGAAAAACTACCATATCTAGTAAAACTATCTCTCACTCATCAAGGTGAATGGTTCATCTCCTTATGGTGCATTCACTTGTTGAACATCTTCACCAGTTGATTCCTGCATGGGCACTTTGTACTTGAGATGTTGCTTTGGATGGAGCCTCCAACATGTGTCTCTTTGATGTCCACCTATGTTGCAATGATTATAAAAATTCTTCTTCCTCCATACCTGCTTAACCTTCTTCATTCGCTGACGTGGAGAAGGCCTTTCATGTTTTGTCCTCTTTCTTCCTGCCATTCTCTTCCAGCACTCGAAAATGACATGGTTATGCGAGCCAAAAAAACTACATGGTTTTATACGCCATAATTTTTTCTCATCATTAATATGTTTGTAATCAAAATGAACTTTAGGATACTGAGACTTTTTATACCTTTCTTGATTGTCTCTTGTGTGATCCTAGCAATGAGAGCTTGTGTTAGCTCTTCCTCTGCAATTTACACTGTTATGGGAGGATTGCGATGTGTTCCAATCATCCTCTTTATCCGATGGCTTCGACAATTCCTTGGAAGCTTATGCTACCTTCGAGCACTCTCCTTCGGTGTATCCCATCTTGGTAAGGAGTCTCATACCAATTCTTGAAATGGGTACCTCAAGGCTTCCAACAAAAATAATATCATGTGAAAAGGAAATTGAAGAACGATCAACATTGTTTACCTCATCTGTCGATTCTGAAACAGATGATGATAGCTTCACTAAGCCTTCATTGTGTTTCAAGTTTTCCAAGGCCTCTTCCATGGCTCATAACTAAAGTTACAATTTCTACTTCTCCTCTTTTTCTTCTTAAAAGTCTCTTCAATTCAACATTCTCTGCTTGAAGGCTCTAATTGATCTCATTTCAATGATGAGAAGACAATGAAGAAGATGAATGATCACTAGAAGATGGAAATGGAGCATCATCCTCTGATTTTTCTTTCTCTTGTTCCTCTCTTTCCATTTTCTCCTCATAATCTGCATACATTAAATCTACCATGAGTGTCATCTAGAGCAAGTCCTCATAGAGATCTTTGTTGTTCTCCATTTTCCTTCTTGTTGCACATTAAATCTCTAGTTATCATTAACACTCGCAATTCACATCAACAAGAAGACCGCTATGATACCAAACTTGATCCAGATTCTCTCAGCTACAGAAAATTAACCAAGGTCTTTTACTTTCGTGAAGTTAGCAGAATTGCATGTTAAAGACTATGAAAAACCATTTGTGCACACTTTAAAGAAGAGGAAACATAATAACATCCATTAAATCAAAGAACACAAACAAATTGATAACGAATTTCACCCAGTGTGGGTTACATCTCTGAGCCCAGTGTCAAGAATGGGGGCGTCGCTTCATTAAATGTTACAAGATGATGATGAGTACATGGTACATTCTTTGTCAATAAAAGGATAAACCCCCTCAACTATAGTGGCAATATAATAAATTAGCATATGGCATGGCATGCTAGTGTCATTCAACATAATGGTAGCAAGGATCTCAACAAAAAAAATCATCATCTTCGCAAATCAAAAGAAACACATGGTATCACTACATCATATACCTCCACTTCCAGGCATTGCCTGAAAATGCACAACTCTGATGAAGAAATGGACTGCACCATTGAATTCGTGGCGCGAAATCGTGTCAAATGACTGTAAACTTGACCATTTTCTGACACCGTCAAATTCTGGACCCTCTCAAAGATTCCTTCTCGCTAGTTGACTGGAGTTTGTTTCTCATATGACAATTCTGAGTTCACAACTACGCTCCTTGAGAAAAAATGAGTAATTTGAGTATAAAATCGGTCTGGTTCTAAAACTGTAAAAAATCGGCCCTTTGGGAATCTTTTTTATTCCTCATGTTTCCATAAAGATTTCTCTCTGCGATTTCACTGAAATTCCGCTGCTCAGATCAGAAAATCGATCACGTGTTAAATTGGCAACTAGGGCCAAAATCAATGTGGGTCAACTTATTTATGGAAGCTAATATTTTTATTGGATCTCTCTCATCGAGAGGTGTAGGATTGATCCAAAGATCATCCGATTCCGATAAGTATTTATGAAGATATGAATTTATTTTGTTTATGTAATTATTATCAAGCCGACCAACTCTTATGTAGGCTCTAGAAGCCCAAACGTCATGTCTATTCAATCATCCGCTTTTAGTATAAATAAGAGAGGATTTGGAGTCATTAACATAACATATTCTTTAAGTGATCTCCTCCTCTCCACATCTTGGGTTATTGGTGAAGGAGAGACACTAAGAAGAATACACTGGCCTTGGATGATGCCCTAGTTGTTGTACGTTGTGGAGATGATGATCTAGCTGCAGTTCTGCTATGCCCTAGCCACAGTTCAGACATGCCTTAGCCATAGTCACGTGAGAATCTGCTCCTGGAAAAGTCGCAGTCATAACACTAGTCATGAAGGACCATGAAGCCACGTTCATCTATGTAAAATACGCATCAACAAAAGACCTAACGCGCAGGTCTGGCAGCATAGTTTAAGAGAGACGTGGACATATAGATACGCAGTTCATGCTATGGTTCATATATGCAGTTCATAATAAATACACTGGACACATTACGCTATTCAGATTACACTGGTTATGGATAATACCTCCACGAAGTTATAATACGCATATGGGAATGAGCATATGTATGTAAACACAGTCATATATTATGGAACAGCAGCAGCTCTATGGAACACAGATATTGGAACGCATAAGTCATATTTGTTATGTAAATGCAGTCATATAGGAACACAGTCACAAATAAGTGGGCAGTCACATAAATATGGAACGCGGGATCTGGCAGCATAGTTTAAGAGATACATATATATACGCAGACATTCTGGCAGCGTAGCGGATGCATATATATATATATGCAGGCTCTGGCACCGTGGTTTAAGGACATGAAGTCTCAAGTGCACACAGTCATAATATTACACATACGCATAACACTTATACGTTGAGACCTTATATGTTGGAAACCCTATACTTTGCATGCACAGTCATACGTACGCACAGTCATGCGTTGCAGTAATGGTTATATGTAAATGCCGGACAGTCATACGCTGCAGTAATGTAATCACTGGACAATCTTATATTTACGCTGGAGTCATGGTTATATATATGCTAGGTAGCCATACGCTGGTCAGCAAGACAAGGGTGCCACTACCATCAAGCCATAGTGATGAAGAAGTAAACGCAATCATGGTATTGGAGGAATAAAAATACGTTGTGTATAATGGGATTCATGGAACCACAACCTAGCTGCTTTGCTATGCTGCAAGCCATAGCAAGTAGCTAAGACTGATATCAGCAAATGCAAATTGTTGCAGTAGCATGAAGCATGATGATGCATGAGCAGCTGAAGTATGAAGTCATAGACAACTTGATGTATGGGCAGCACAGTGATCATGAGCAGCATGAACATACATCATGCAGCATGATGATGCTACATGGTAAGGTGTTGTAGATGAACAAAATAGATAGGTGAAGTCGTCACCTAGGAAATTCAGTTGAAGCAGAATGTCTTCAACTGATCTCATCATTATAGGAAATGATCTATGCTCATATCTAGATAAGTCAAAGTGTTGACTTTTGTTGTAAATGTATTATCTCTCTCTCTCTCTTTCTCTGCTGAACTTTGAGGATAGAAGAAGATTTGATCAAAGAGTTTCCCCACACATTGTGGGGTTTGTCCCTGGTTCGCGCCATATCTTGTGTCCTCTTGTCTTGACTTGTATTCTGCGTTTTATATTTATGTTCTATCTCTAGTTTATCTTTATGTTGATGTGATTGCTAATATTGAAAAGAAATTAAATAAATTGCTCCAGCATAGAACATACCTGAAATTAACATGGTATCAGAGCTGAGGCGAAGACAATGCCCAAGCAAGAGTGAAAGAGCAATCACCAAAGGCAGTTGGGACTAGACAAAAGGATCAATGGGATCATTACCCTGCTGCTCATTCACTAAGGGAGAAGTCGAAGTAGAGAATGTTATCAGAATGGCGTAGCGGAAGTTTCTGATGGCCCATCTAAAGATCACCTCATTGGGAAGTTCAGATCTAAGGGTGGAAGGAAAGGCGGATGCCTTGTTGAAATAAGTTCAGCCGTTATGCGAAGGAGTGTCCAAATGGCATAAACACATCTCTTGATGAAGATAACAATCATTCCTGGGATATCTTCAATGATCAAAGGAATGACTGGTAATGCAGGTCATCAAGGAAATGGTCGACTCTTCCACGAAAGCAAGGAACCCTTGAATCTCTTTTATGTACCTGATCGCAAGAAGAACCTGGTGTCCATCTCAGAAATGGAAGTCAAAGGTTACAGGGTGGAACTTATCAATGGAAAGGTACGTGTTTGAAAATAGATCTTTCAAAGATGTTTTTGAGTTTAGGGTTGTATCAAGTTGCAGGAAGTCCACTGGGGACCATGTCCATTGACTCAGCATTGGAGGTCTGTGAGTCAGATCGTGACTAGGATGCCTGAATTCAAAAAGGATCATGAAGGTACATGTCTGAAATGTACCGAAGGAAAATATTATAAGGGGAGCATTCCCCTCATGCAGTAGGTCCACAGGCTTACAACAACCCAAGGCGTTTGAGACTCGTGATTGGGAATCTCATGTATACAGGTGGAAGAAAGCCCTCTATGGCTTGAAGAAAAACACCTCGGGCGTAGTATGAGAGGATTGATAGTTATCTAATGCAGCTGAGATTAACTAGGAGTGAAACCAATCCAAACCATTACTCAAAGGTTGTGGATGATAAACCTCTCGTACCGGAACCTATGTCTGACAGGTGCAGACCTATCATTTATAGGAGATAGAGGGAGTTGGATTCTGAATGTGAAAAGTAAGCTGCAAGCTTGTGATTACCTCGAGGATCTTAACTTTCAAGAAGTTATATGGTAGTGATGTCGGATCTGATTTGGGAAATGCCTCTAAGTTTCATAAAATCATTCGCGTTGATGTTCTTGGAGAACCTCCGTCCGGACATATGTGTTGCAGTTAGCATGGTAAGCTCATATTTGGTTGACCCTCACTGGATTGGTAACAAGAATCTTCTGAGATATCTTCAGGGCACAATCTCCCATGGATTGAGATACATTGCTGAAAATATGAAACCACATGATATGATGAGTGGGCAGGCAATGTGGAGGATCACTAGAGCACTTCTCAGTGTTGTTTCTCTTTGGAATCTACCTCGATATCCTGGATGAGCAGGAAGCAGAAGTTGGAGACTCTGAGCACCACCAAGGCAAAATACATTGCTGCTAGTGTGGCCTTCTGTGAGGCAGTCTGGTTGTTGAAGCTCTTCAGTGAGCTGTTTGTACACATGATGAATAACACTATGATTCTCTATGACAACCAGAGGTGGGATTTGATTATTGAGGAATCCCGTATTCGATAATTTCTCCAGCAAAAAGATATCAGATACTACCATATCTGGGATATGGAAAGTCGATGAGCAAGGAGGCTCCATCGCATTGAGACGATGTACAGGTCGCTAAAGCCCCCGGGGAAAGATCAAAATTGTGATATTCCCGAACGACTTGGAGTCGTCGAGAGACCTTTGTAAAAGGGTCCTGCATGCTACATACATTGAGCTATGGGAGGTCTGGGGGGCTTGTGGTTCTTACTAGAGAAACATATGACCACAGGGTGACTCACCCGGTGGTGCGCACTGGAACAACATGATTTGCTCTCTTTCGGGACAAGATGATTCGCTCTCTTATGGAACAGGATGATTCGCTCTCCTATGAGGCCTGGATGATGTGTTCTCCATGGCGATTGTAGTAGGATTCGTGTGTTCTCCTGTGAGGCCTAGATTGATGTGTTCTCCATGGCGATTGTAGCAGGATTGATCTGTTCTCCTGTGAGGCCTGGATTGATGTGTTCTCTATGGAGATTGTAGTAGGATTGATGTGTTCTCCTATGAGGCCTGGATTGATGTGTTCTCCATGGCGATTGTAGCAGGATTGATGTGTTCTCTTGTGAAGATTGGATTGATTAGTTCTCTTATTAAGGAATCCTACCCATGTAGTCTAGGACTCATGGGAAGTACCTCTCATTTGATCAATGAGCAGGGAAATGAAGTTAGGGACGATAGTAGTACCGATGGACACATCGTTGTATCTACCATACTCCCTACGCTAGGATGACCTAAATTGATCTGGGATCAATGATATTGGTATGGGACCAGTGGTAGGAGTTGTACATACCATGACACTAACTTCGGGTTGGCTGAGACTGGTCTGGGTTCAATGGTACATACTCTGGGATCATGCGGAAAGAGTTAATCTTGCGGACAAAACTAACCTCCCTAAGCTGAAGGCTTTCTAGTGACAAACAAGACAATTAAGAGCAATCCTTCTCTAAATATGCATTTACCATACAAGAAATCAAGTGTTTAGAT
>APFE030767846.1:13258-125567 GCA_000404065.3 Pinus taeda | reverse complement strand
CTCTGTTAGGCAAACCAGCAAGGAAGTATATGTCGGAAGCCTCAATCTCGAGCTGATGGCCTCCGATATAGAAACACTCATCCTGAACATGCCACCTCTCGACCAACCACTCTAGAAATGGTACCTGAGCCCTCATGCCGGGAATGACCCAGTATTTGTATAAACCGCATGCTCGCAAAGCATCAATGGTTGGTTGATGATTCAACGCGGCCGAATCAACATCTTCGTGCTCTCGTTCTCTCCAATCCAGCATGGTGCGTATCCTGCACACCATAAGAAGAGTTTTAGTGATCACAAAATCAAAATTTAATGGTGCATTTGGAAGGTATGAGTTTGGGGGTGCGCTTTACACGAGGTACGCACCCCGCCTTCAGGAACAGAGCGTGGGTACGCACCTGGCTTGAAGGTAGGTTGCGTACCCCGACCCTTTTTCCTTTAAAGAAAAAGGTCGGGGTACGCAGGTTACCCATGAGCCACCTGCGTACCCCGAGGAGCGCATCCCAAAACCCTTTTTCCTCCAAAAAATCAAACTAAGACTTAAAATTAAATTCTAAACGGATGAAATGGAATAGGAAGATGTTGTGGATTACCTAGAAGTGACGGCGCTCGATTCCGACGGTCTGATTTTCCGCAATCTCCACGGGAAGTTTCTTGCCAAAAGCTCTTTTTTCTACCTCAACAGTAAAATGGTAAAAATGACATGGTAAAAGGTCTTTTTATAGGTTTTTTGGATAGATAAATACTAAATTTGTTTATTTTTCACCATGAAAGGTCTTTTTTCAATGTATTTTTGCCCATGTCAAATAGGTATGAGTAATGTGTCGATTTTTGTGCAGGACAAAGGGATTTTCAGGGAAACTTGACATTTTTCACAAATCAAACATCAGAGTCATCTTTTAAGCCCTTTCTGACTCCTAAAAACTGAAAAGATTGCCGAGCGTTTCTTTTACACTCGTTAAAACGGAATTAAAAGACGGTCCCCTTATAGCCCTTTTCTGACCGTAAAAACAGGAAAAGATTACCGGATTTTTGTCGTTTCAAATTCGATATTGGAAATAAAACGACGTGTCTTTGATCGCTTTTTACTTTTCAGGTCAAAGGCACTAACTATGAAATATCCTTGGTCGCAAGATCAAGTGGTTCTCCTAGTTATTTTATACTTTTTCGGGCTTGGGAGACACAACTTTACGAAAAAGTTCAATCTGGAGTCTTTTAAGTTTTTCAGACTCTCTAAATATGAAAACGCCTAGTTTCTCCTATACTGGACTCGTTAAAATTTCATAGTAAAGGACCTGTTCTATTACAAACAGGAATGGACCACTCCTTCTTAGGGTTCGCATCAAAAAACTAAGTTGGACTCATCCGAAGGATGAGCTTACAAACAAGCATATGTTATCCTCCTCAAGCTTGTAAAAAATAAAGAGGTACTTGCCAGAAATGGTGGGGAAAAATGAGAAGAATGAGCCTATTTGATATCCTTTTGTCTCAAGAAAAACCTTACTACCACTCTTGAACACGACACTTATTCATTCACCTGGGTTGGGAAATTCTTTACCTCACATTTGACCAAAATCACTTGACATTTTTAGCCGGGTTATGGGAGTCGACTTTGAGTCATTTATCACCAAACCATCTGTTGTGTCGTTATGTGTTCAAGAGATCTGAAACAAAACATTCAACTGCAGAATACCTACCATCCATCATATCATCATTGAGTCAGTCCTTACAGCAACATTTCTTCAACTTGAACTATGATTTCGCGTTGCAGGCTTGCCTGCAACGAGTCGCTTTCTATCGACATCAGCACATTATCTAGAAAGTTGACTTAGGAATCGTCAGTACCTTGGAGTCTGCATGCATCAATGGCAGGTTTCTCGCCTTCGACGTCAGTTTTCATCATTGACTTGCGATCGAAGGATTCCATGAAATGTTCGACACCGACTCATTCATTCACATCTCATGGATTTGCTGGGTACTTTGAGAAGCATTGACATTACTGGTGGTCTCTCTCACGCTTGTTAACAGTTTACATCATTGACTGGTAATCAAGTGGTTTCTACCATGTTCGACATCAACTCATTTATTCACATGGCTAGAATCGTACCAATTCGTGAAGTAGAGATGAAGACCCTGGATCTAGTTTCCACCATCCAGGCTGCGAGGAGTTTTGTATTCATTATGTTGTAGACCAATCATAAACAGATGGATGCGCCCATACTGTGTCTACACGAGTCTATGATTATGATGTATTATGAAATCATTCTTGTACCAGAATAGTTAGTCCAATAGTTAAAGTTTTGATCTGAGTATGGGAATGCCTACCTCAGTGATGATGTAATCTTATACATGTATTTTGTGTTGAAAAATTGCAGGTTCTGACCAGGCTCTCCACAAGATGATCCTCGAAATGATAAAGTACTTCACCCTTCCTATATGACTTAACACCCATATCTATTACAGGCTTCGTACTTTAGGGGCAATCTGTTACACTAAATTTGTCACCATGACTATCTGCAGTTAATATGGCGCCATCAATAGTCATATTATCCTCCTTGTCAAGCCTCATACCTCTGCTCTTCATGTCAAACTTCAAAAAGAGAGAAAGTCACTTAAAAACATGTTTATCTCTGGGGTACGCGGTTCTCTCTACCTTGCCTGCGTGTACGCATCCCAAGCTCATTGTACCTGCGTACTTGTACGCTCTGTAAGTCAAGGGATGGGTGCGTACTCCTGTAAAGGTCAAAAGGCGCGAGTTTCATCTTTAAAAAGTTACTTGTGGTCACTTCTAGAGCTTTCTAGAAGAGTGTTTGATGTGTATTGAGCGCCTCCAGATGGTTCATGCATCCTATGATAGAGGAACTTGTCCCATCAAGAGAGGAGCTACCCCATCCAAAAGAGGGAGTATCCCATTGATGTTGGAACTGAATAACTTCCTCTAGAACACTATAAATACAGGAATTGGGCCAGAGGAGGGGAGGTTAAAAGCTGAACATTCCAAAGGGTAAATGTTGTTGGAATTAGGACTTCCATTGTTAACTTGTGAGAAGAGATTACCATCCTTTCTTGTTGCCATATTGGAAGTGGGTGAGCTTGTCAAAGTAGAGGAAATCTCTTGTTGGACCCTGGGAGGAGCTTGCACAACACCAAGGCTCAGGTTGTAATGGTTCCTTTTTTGTTTCCTTAATACAATAAGTCCATTCTTCTCAATGATTTGTTGTTAATGAATTATTTCATGTACTCCTTGGTCTATGTGATGAATATGCTTTGTTTTATGATGAATATTCAGGTGTTATGTAATCGTTTGATTGTTAGTGTATGCAGGTTTCAAAGTGAAGGAGGAGCTCATCTGGATCAACGAAGCTAGGACTGCTACAACAAGCGTTGGACCTAAGGTAAGATCGAAAAACACTTGGTTTCTCATAGAATAATGTATGTTTAGAGAAGGATTGCTCTTGTTTGTCTTGTTTGTCACTAGAGAGTCTTAGACTCCTAGGGAGGTTAGGTTTGTCCCCAAAAATAACTCTTTCCGCATGACAATAGGTAAACTACCCTTGCCCTTTTTCCTGGCTGCCCTAGAATGGTTTCTAAAGATAGTCTTGATATCGTCATAGGGTAACTAGTAGATAGCCCCTCCTGCTAACAAGTGTAGGGTATACAGAAGGTATTCCCTTACTCCTCTAAGCAGGAATCTTTCTTCATAATACTGTAGTGATTCACCATTGCTTAAGGTCATCCTAAACATTTACTCTTTAGTGTCTTTAGACCTACAATAGTCCCGATACTTGCTTTTGAAGGCTTGCTAAATCGCAGCCCAAGTTGTGATGCTATCTCCAGGTAAGCCCTTGAACTAGTGCAAAGTTGCATTCTTGAGAGTGGATGGAAATAGTTTCAACTTCTGATCATCATTTGTATAGTCATAGGTTTGACATATGACAAAAAACTCAAATAAGAAAGTGTCTAGGTCCTCTGTGGTCAATCCATGGAAATGAGGAAGGGCATAAGGGCTTATATTTTTCATCTTATTATCCCCATTGGTTTCCCTGATGGGGAAGGCACCCTCAACTCTTTCTCTATGTCCTCTATCATTTATGTTTTCAGCCATAGGTTCAGTAGGAATGGGTTCTCCTTCTTCTTCTTCCCCTATCGGTTCTTCAAATATGTCTGGTTGCTCACCTAAGGGTTCCTCTAGTTCACAGCCAGCAAAGAATATGGAAGGATGGTTGTTTAAAGTAGTCGAGGTATTTTGGAAAAAATTCCCTAAGTTACCCCTATTCCTACGAGGCATGAAAATAAATGTTTTTGTTTGGTTTTGTGTTTTTTTTCAAACTTTGAAAGTAATTGTAGTATTGAAATTGTATACTAAATGAAAACTACTGACTAACTGAAAAATTAACAATTTGATTGAAATATTACTTGTAGAATGGAAATGAATGCAAAGAATGTAGAATTAAAAAGGAAACAAACTAAATTACTTTTGCAGAAATGAAACTAAGAGCAGAATATTAGAAACAAGAAATAGAAGAAAGAAAGCAGTAATCACATATTACTCAGACACCTCCCCGTCAACGATGCCAAAAAGTGATGAGGACCAGTATTGTAGCAAGAATGTTGCAACTCCTGGACCTACTAGCTTTACTTTATCAACCCGAGGTTCGCACAAACTTGGAGGTGACAGTGTAAAAGTGATGATTCTGCCTTTTATCATTGCTCAGCTAGTGAGAGACCACTAGGGTTTTCCAAGCCATACTTCTATGGATTCAGAAGAAGCTTGATTGTTGATGAAAGAGAGAGAAATCTACTATAGGAGAAAGCTTGCCTACTACAAATAAGGAAACTGACTGAAATGCTATGCTAAAAACACACCATTCTCTAACTAACTGCTGAGAAACTATGCTTTACAAGAATGCCAAACCAACATCTATGAAATGCTACTATCTAAAGCATGGAGATTCAACACATAAAACGTCACTATTGTGCATGTAAAGGACTGAAATAAATCTGTGTTGTTCTTTCTATTCCTTTTCTAAAAAATCAAGTGTAAACCCTAATCCCTTTTGGTGATGTGGCAGGTGGCTTAGTGATGCTGGTGGATGGTTGGGAGGTTTAGGAGATGGCTGGAAGGTTTGGAAGACCCTTGGGTGACCTAGTGTGGCTTCCTAGAGGTTTTCCCTCAATTCTGCCTCAAAACAGTCCACTACAGGAAAACCTACATGATACAACCGAGAGAACAATGATGGTTGTTGGAGGTTAGGGAAGGCTTAGGGAAGGTGGTGGATGGGTGAAATGGAGTGAGAAAATGCCTAGGATCAGACAGAACTCAAAACCAAGGTTAGGAGATGGTTGGATTCGCTCAACATGCTTGGAAGAATTTCTATGTAAAATGATGAGATTGGTGAAGATCTTGGCGAAAGCAAGTGATATGATAATGAGATGTTAGAATATTATTATCGTATTAGAGACTCATGTGCATGGATATGCCTATGTTACTTGTGCAATGGATTGATAAGATTACGAAATACATAGATAATGAATCAATTAAAGAAGCATAATAGACAACACACATAAAGATAGCAAGTTTAATATGGAGTTCACCCAAAACTCCTGGGCTACGTCTCCTGGTCCAGCCTTCAGTGGTGGCCTCTCTATTATGTCTTCAAAAGTAGAATTTTACAATAGTATGAGCTCAATTTGAGTCTCAACACACAACAGACACAACAACAAGAGTTTTTCTTGAAGCCCTCAAACCTCTCTAAGTACACAGACTCTCTCAATCTCCCTTTGTCTCTGTCTTTGCTCTATCTCAGCACTACCTGCCCTGTTTTCTATCAATATGTGGCTTTAAACCCAATCAACACTGTCTGTTTGTTTCACCTTCTCAGCTCTCTGGCTTCCTGAGCTTTGTCTACTCAGATCCCCCTCTGAGCATTAGCAATCATTGCTAAATGCTTTCATGGATGGTGGCCACCTGTATTGTAACGGAATGGGTCATCAGGCCTTTGCAATCCATCGAAACCGTCATTCTCTATTTACATGGGGAAATACATTCAAACACAGGAAAATTCCACCAAACACTATTTATCGGATTTCAAACATCCATAATTCCGCCTTATTTTCCTATCAGATCCGCCTTTATGTTGATATCAAATCTCCATCGTTGATTTGGGAGATCCAGATCCAATGGCTGTGGTTCATTTCAAGCATCTCTTTCATACAGAGGTTAACCACCCGATAAGGGTGGTTTTCTCTCTCCTCAGCTTGGACACGTGGTAGCCAATGTATGGGCACAAGCAAAGCCCGGCCCAAACCAATTGCTACCTTTGGTCCTCTCGAAATCCTCCATGTTTTGTGATTTCCCTTTTATATAAAAAAATACATTAAAACATGAAATCTCACTCATATCGAACTTGAACTAGTATTCAATAGCATCAATAAACACTTTTGGATCCATAACATCACATCGGCGCTTTATCCCTTGTATTTCATTTTTTTAACGAAAATGTGGTTTACATTGAAAAAGTGTTGTTTCCAGACTTGAAATATTATCAAATATCGTCCATAGTTTTATCGGGTCCAGCTATCGTCGTCATGGCTATTATCAGCTCCCGCTCCATTGAAATGTTCCGATGAGATGTTGTGACATGATTCATCGCAATCGCACATCACACATACCCCGGTCGTTGTAAATGCTACTTTGTATTTGCCGGTAGCGATACTGCGATGCAACTTGGGCCATCGATCTACGCACTTGATCGACGGTCGTTGTTGACCCAACTGATCACTGTCGCATATTATTTTTGGTCTCCACCAATAGCCTCCCTTTTCTAATGCTGATTGTGATTCATCAATGGGATCTGGACTGTTGATCGGCTAGATCCAACAGCTTCGATTCAAAGTTGCTTTAAACTGACAATACTCTTTTTTTCAATTATTTCTCTATATTTTTGCCTCCCGATAGTGTTATCCGCCTTCCTTAAAGGTTTTTCTTAGGTGACATTTTAGATCTTTTAAAGGATTTTGAAGACTTAGAGAATTCTTGGATCCATTTTGCATCACACCTTCCCACTAAAATAGTTTTTGGACCACCAAAAGTTGGTTTTGAAGCATCAATAAAGTGAGGATACAACTTCCCCACTTGCCCAATCTTTGTCCATATTGCACTGCTTGGTTTTGAACCTTTGAGTCTGATTCTGAGGTACTCAATATCCCCTCTGCGCGTAGTTCTCACCTTCCTGTCTAGAACTGTATCTTCCTGCAGCTCACTAAGATATTCAGGCAACAGATCATGAATAGAAGGAAACTGAATTTACTCTTTGGGATCTTCAACCAATGAAGATTCAAATAGTCTTAAGTTCTCTACATTAACTACTAAATAGATCTGCATGTAAGTCAGCCAATCAAGGCGAAAAGCGATCTCACCAATTTTCTCAAGTATCTTGAAAGGCCCATACCTTATTGGCTTCAACTTTGTTCCTTCACCTTGCATTCTGTCTTTGTTGATGGACAGCGAAACTTAATCACCAACTTGGAAGCTATGCTTAATTCGATGGTTATCATGCCTTGCCTTGTACTTGCCTTATCTCTTTTCCAGTTGTTCCTGCACTGCCTATTGAATTTCTTGGATCTGTTCAATGAACTTGGTTGCTTTGTCCACATCATTGTGTCCATCAATTGCTATGTCTTTACTAAAGACAAAATCCAAGGGAAGCCTTGGTATGAAACCAAAACAAGTCTCAAAAGGAGATATTTGTGTAGAAGATTGTTTAGCACAGTTGTAAGCATGTTTCACATAACACAAATGTTCATCCCAAAGCTTGGGATGCTTGCTACAATAGCCCCTGAGAAATTGGATCATTCTCCTGTTGACCACCTCTATTTGGCCATCTATTTGTGAATGAAAGGTTGTGCTCTTCTTCAGTCTGGTGTCCATCAACTCCCACAGACTTGACCAAAACTTCCCAACAAATCGGGAATCTTGAACAGATACTATGGAAGTGGGTAACCCAAAATGCACCCAAACATGCTGAAAGAACAACTTCGTTGTTTGTTTAGTTGTAATCTGCTTGTTACAAGGTATTAAAGTACACATTTTTCTGAACCTGTCCACAATAACATATAAATAGTCATGACCTTTTCTAGATTTTGAAAATCCCCCAACAAAGTCCATAGAAACACTTTCCCAAGGATGAGAGGGAACTAGTAGTGGAGTGTACAAGCCTAATTTTCTATTGTTGGGCTTGCTTTTAGCACACATGGTACACCCTTTAATATATCTAGAAATTATTTCATGCATTCTTGGCCAATAGCAGAATCTTTGTAGCTGTGCAACTGTTTTACTTACACCAAAATGCCCTGATATTAGAGAAGTGCGTGCTTCTCGTATTATATTAACACTTTCAGTTTGAGGAATACATAACTTTCCCAAATGATACAAGAGTTGGTCCTTAATATGATAATCCAATTCTTCTACTTATTTTCCATGACTCAAAGTTATATATACATCTTTAAAATCTACATCTTGAGCATATTGTTCATTGTAGCTTTCATGCAATATTGAATTATGCTTAAGTATAGTAGATGCATTTATGATTGGTCTAGATAACACATCTACAACTTTATTAGGTATGCCTTTCTTATATCTAATGACGAGATGAAACTGTCGTAGGAAACCCATCTACCTATAGCGTCTTGATTGTTGCAACTTAGTTTGTGAGTATAAATATTGAAGTGGTTGATAATCAGTATGTATAATTGTTTTTTTGCCTAATAGTTAATGTTTCCACTTTTTCACACTCTGCACTAATGCACACAATTCTTTATCATATGTGGGATAATTAAGTACTGCAGAATTAAATGTCTCAGAATGATAACATATGGGTTTACCATGTTGCATCAACACTACTCCCATGGCATAGTCACTAGCATCTGTTCCAATCTCAAATGGTCTTTGAAGATCTAGCAATGCTAGTATTGGTGCTACACTAATCTTTTCTTTCAAGGTATCGAAGGCTTTATGTTGTTTTCCTCCCCACTGAAACACCTTGTTCAATCCTGTCAAAGCATGTAAGGGAGCTACAATCAAGGAAAAGTTAGCAATAAACTTTCTCCAATATTGTGCTGCCCCTAGGAAGCTCCTAACTTCTGTAGCAGATTTGGGTTTAGGCCAGTTCACAATGACTTCAACCTTAGAGGGATCTATCTTCAATTCACCACCCCCTACTATATGACCCAAATAATTTAAAGATGTTTTGCCAAATTCACATTTTGATAACTTAACATATAGATTTTCTTTTCTCAAAACATATAGAGTCTACTTTACATGCTTCAAATGTTCTTCCCATGTTTTACTGAAAACAAGAATGTCTGCTAAATATACAAATACAAAATCATCAATAAAAGGTCAAATTACATCATTCATAACTCTCATGAAAGTAGCAAGAGAATTAGTTAATCCAAAAGGCTTAACTGGCCATTCATATAGCCCTTGCTTCGTTTTGAAAGCAGTCTTCCATGCATCTTATTCTGCAACTCTAACCTGATGGTAGCCACTACTCAAGTCCAACTTGGAAAAGTAAACAGATTCTTTCAACTGATCCAATAGATCATCTATGAGAGGAAGAGGATAACAATTCTTGATTGTTATTTTATTTAGTGCTCTGTAATCAATGCACATCCTCCATGAACCATATTTCTTTCTTACCAACACGATTGGAGATCTGCATGGTGATGTACTTGGTCTTATGAACTCTTTCTCAAGCAGCTCCTGTACTTGCTTCTTGATCTCTTCATTCTCTAAAGCAGATAACCTGTACATTCGGATGTTAGGCAATGGAGCATCTTGCTGCAAATGAATATCATGTACAATTTCCCTTTTGGGTGGTAGACCTTTAGGTTCTTGAAATAGGATATCATATTCTGAAATAACTTTTTCTAAATCAACTTTTTGTTTTTCATCATAGCCTTCAAATACATTGGCTTTATCAGGTTTCTTTCCCTTTACAAACATTAGTAAAAATTGCTTGCATGAATTTACAATTCTTTTCATCTGCCCTGAGTTTATGAGAGTGTAGTTATTTTTGAGCTGGTGGGCTCTTACAATATATTATATTCCATCTTCTGTGAGTTGATACTTATTTTCGGCTCTATAGAATATGGATTTTCTATCATACAAGTAAGTACTTCCTAAAACAATACCACATATATCCAAGGGAACTATATCTAACTCAATCTCATCTACAAATGTTGACTCAAAAGCAAACCTAGGTTCACATTGTCTAGTCACTTGTAGCTTTGATTTATCACATACCCAACCTAATGGATAGGGTTTCTTATGAGGTGTGGTTAGTAGTCCCAACTTCTTTACAATTGCTTCAAAAATCAAGTTTACTTGTGAACCACTATAAAAAAAAAAGTATAAATCTTTTGATGCTTGGAAATAACTCTAATATGAAAAAGCTCATGCCTTTTCCTCTCATTTTCTTCATTATCATTAGATTGTGCAGAAACTAGTAGATGCTTCAAAATTTTTATCTTTTATACCTATAGTTCTGACTGTTGTTTCATCACTTGAGTTTGAACCCAAATCTTTCTGAATAGCAACAACAATCTTCTTCTTCTTACCATTGAACTTCTTGGGTTTCAGCTCCAGATGCAAGGACCAACAATGTTCATCATCATGTCCATCCTTCTTGCAGTGAGTGCATGAAGGTTTGTCTTTATGTATAGCGTTTCCCTTCTTCTCTTTCCATTTCTGCTTCCTCTTTTCCTTATTCTTACTTGTAGTGGGTTTTTATGATCCCCCAATCTCTGGGTTAACATTCTTACCTCTAGCCTTCTGATGTGTAGCCTGAACTGATACCTCATCTATGCTAGTAGGGTTAAACATGAGAATGGTGTGCCTCAAATAGCTGTGTCATCCACCTATATACTTCAGCAAAGTTTCAGGTGAGTCTAGAGAAATGCCTAGAATTAAAGCTCTTTTTCGAAATTCCTAGGTATAGCTTTGTACACTTTTCCCCTTTAATTGGCGAAGAGTTTGCCAACTCATCATGGCTTGCTGCATATAATCTAGTGGATAGAATTTTTTTTTAATGGCAGAAACAAATTCACTCCAGGTAGAAATAATTTTACCATGCTTCTTCAAATCAGCTTGGATCCTGCCTTCCCACAACACTAGGGAAGTTCCTCCAAGGTAAAGTTTGGCTAGCTAAATCTTTCTCCTTTCTAAATCGATGTTCTACACCCTACAATATACATCAATCTGTCTAATCCAGTTATCTAGATTTTCTACATTTAATTCTCCATCATATATTGGCAAATCAAATTTTACATCTAATTTAATCAAAGGGCTAGAAGGAGGTGTTGAGAGAGGAGGCTCTTTTCCTTTCCCCTTGCCTTCAGAATGGCCATCTAGAAGAGGTTCCTTTGTTCCTGTGTCTTGTTTGGAGGTTGAATTATATTCACCTTGACCTTTCTTAAATTCTTGATACATCTCTTCTACCATGTCTCTCATGGTTATGAAACTGTCCATGAACTGAGAGTCTGATTCTGAAGGAATTTCTTCTGCCATTTTCCTCCTAGGATAGACTCTTACAATTTCTGGGTTAGTCTCAACCAGTTCTCCTTCTCCTAATTTGATCTTTGACCTAGTTATCATTCAACAATCCAACACAAGCTTGTCTAACCTTAGTAAATCTAAAGCTCTCATACCACTTGATCTGATAATGAGATCTTAGACAATTATTAAGGTATTACAGACTCATGTGCATGGATATGCCTATGTTACTTTGTACAATGGATTAATAAGATTGTGAAATACATAGACAATGAAGCAGTTAAAGAAAAAATAATAGACAACACACATAAACACAGCAAGTTTAATATGGAGTTCACCCAAAACTCCTGGGCTACATCTCCTGGTCTAACCTTCAGTGGTGGCCTCTCTATTATGTCTTCAGAAGTAGAGTTTTACAACAATATGAGCTTAATTTGAGTCTCAACACACAACAGACACAACAACAAGAGTTTTGCTTGAACCCCTCAAGCCTCTTTGAGTACACAGACTCTCTCAATCTCTCTTTGTCTCTGCTTTTGCTCTCCCTTAGCACTGCCTGCCCTGTTTTCTATCAATATGTGGCTTTAAAGCCTGACGGAGCTATCTGTTCGTTTCACCTTCTCGGCTATCTTGTTTCCCGACATTTATCTGCTCAGATCCCCCTCTAAGCGCCTCTGAGCTTTAGCAATCATTGCTAAATGCTTTTAGGGATGGTGGCCACCTATACTATAATGGAATGGATCATCAGGCCTTTGAAATCCTTCGAAATAGTCGTTCTCTATTTACATAGACAAACACATTCAAACACAGGAACAGTTTGCCAAACACTATTTATCAGATTTCAAACATCCATAATTCCACCTTATTTTACTATCGGATCCACCTTTATGTCGATATCACATCTCCACCATTGATCTGGGAGATGCAGATCCAACAGTTGTGGTTCATTTAAGGTGGCGCTTTCGTACAAGGGTTAACTGCCGGATAAGGGTGGTTTTCTCTCTCCTCAGCCTGGAAACATGACAGCCAATGTATGGGCTTGGGCAGAGCCCAGCCCAAACCACTTACCGCATTTGGTCCTCCCAAAATCCTATCTATTTTGTGAATTCTCTTTTATATAAAAAAATACATTAAAACACGAAATCCCGCTCATATCGGACTTGAACTAGTATTCAACAGCATTAATAAACCCTTTTGGATTCGTAACATCGCATCGATGCTTTATCCCTTGTATTTCATTTGTTTAACGAAAATGCAGTTTACAATGAAAAAGCGTTGTTTCCAGACTTGAAATATTATCAAATATCATCCATAGTTTTATCGGGTCCGGCTATTGCGGTCATGGTTATTATCAGCCCCCACTCCATTGAAATGTTCTGATGTGATGTTGCGATGAGATTCATTTCAATCCCACATCGCACATACCCCAACCATTGTAAACGCTCCTTTGTATTTGCCGATAATGAAACTGCGATGCAACTTGGGTCGTCAATCTGTGTGCTTGATCAACAATCCTTGCTGACCCTACTGATTGTTGTCACGTATTCTTTGTGGTCTCTGCCGATAGCCTCCCTTTGCCACCGCTGATTGCGATTCGTCGATTGGATATGGACCGTTGATCAGCTAGATCTGACGGCTCTGATTCAAAGTTGCTTTAAACCGCCGATACTATATTTTTCAATGATTTCTCTATGTTTTTGCCTCTTGATAGTGTTATCTACCTTCTCTAAAGGTTTTTCTTAGGTGACGGTTTAGATATTTTAAAGGATTTTGAAGACTTAGAGAATTCTTGGATCCATTTTGGATCAGCAAGGAATGATTATGTATGGATGAAGTTGGAAGGTGGTTGCCTGCTATGAGATCTCTTTAGATTTCTAAAGCACCTACTCCACATCAAACATCTATAATTGCCAAAAAGTCATGTAAACAAGAAGAATTCTAATAAGCTAGAAAAGCATAATTTAATGAACTAGCTGTCTACATCATGCATGAGGAAAATTGCAAAATGAAATGGAATCATGGATGAGATCTACTATAAGACTGAATACGGAAGAGATGGAAATTAAATCCTACACTTGCAAAAATGATCAAATGTTGGTTCAAGTACATAAACTCTAAATCTTATGAGAAAATGAAATCTGTCTTTTTCGGGCTACATAAGGGTCTTTTCCTCAAAGCATGATCCCTGAGGGAAGAGGTGAGGCCAAGACACCTACTAATAGCTTTTTGGTTCTCCTTTTATCCCTTCTAACATGGTACTGAAGTAAAGCACAAATGAAAGCAAACTAATAAGCAACTAATCAATTCCACAGTACTTGTAATGAAATACTTCTAGAGACAATTTAACCATGAATCTATGAAACTAAGCCAAGCATCTAGATACAAGAATAGGATCCTTTGCTGCTAGGGTTGGGCCCTAACCCAAGAGCTTCAACCCTCTGAGTTAACTCAGTGCTAGATCAAGAAAAAGCTAATTTTAATTATCAAAACATAAAATTACATCAATGTCTTCCACAAGTCTGGAACCTGAAAATAACTATTGTTTTTACAACAAAAATTTGAATCCTAATGAGGCTCTAGGCCTGTCTAATTATACAACTGAAGTCCCCAATTACTTCCTTAAATATAGGAAGGCTTATCTACCAAACTCAAGATGAACTAACTCTTTGTATATCACTTGCTCGGCTGCCTTTTGATCATCATGATTTGGTTGATTACACTCTGAGATGGTGTGATTAATGGAGGAATATTCGAATGGGGGAGGAGTAAATGAGGAGTATTTACCTCCTAAAATCTCTCTCCCTTGTCCCATTCGAGTTTCAAAACTTAGTCTTGCCAAAATTCCTTGATTTTCTCTTCCAAACCTGCATTCAATGCATATTAGACCACCAGGCATAATATCTTACTTTAACTCATCTCATTAAACAACACATAATCAAAACATGTAATTAATTGTGAGAAGAGTTGATTTGACTAGCTAGGAGGTGAACTAAGGCCCATATAATTACCTAATGATGACGCTCATCATATATGACTATTATTAATAATATAACTAAAATCATGATCATTAAATACAAAATGTTCACACATAATGCTTTCACATATGATAATAATAACTTCGAGGAAGTTCCTTCATAAAAATATCTTGGAATGGATATCCATTACAATATCAACTGGAATTATAGCATTGAGAAAATAATAAATACAAGATGGAAAGCTTATTATGGACTTGAAAATCATTCTAAGTCAACAAATATTTCTATACAAGATTAACAAAAACTCATTTTTGAGACTATTGTCACTACTATTATTTTATAGATATGTCACACATATGTGAGGTTTATGGTTTTAATATCTCTAGAAAATCATGGAAGAAGATAAAATAGATATAAAGAAAATTTATAATCTACAATCTCGTGACTAAATGGAACACTCCCTATCTTATCCTCCTAATTGAAGCAAGTCTTGACCCCAGTGAAAACCTGCCTATGAATAGGTATCTTATGCATAAGAATAATTTAAACAACACTGAATCTAAGAGGTTTACTAAAGTTACTTCTAAATCTGGGCAAAACCCTCATCATTGACTCAATCAGGTGATGGTACAAGGATGCTCAAAATTGGCTAGACCAATGGACGATAAAGGAGGAGCTTATTTTCTAGAAGAAGTATAATATTGAAAATATTATTGCATCAAAATTTAAGGAGAATTCTCTTGGGTGATAAGAATAATATAAAAATTGGTAACATAAGAACAATTTTTCATGATATTTATAGTGAAACACAATGGGATGAAATAGTTTGTCAGCTTTGCAATGCTAATATGGTTGAAGATGCCTAGTATTTCAATGAGGCATGGATAGCATAAGGTTGCTCAGTCTTTGCTAGAGAAATGGGGATAAAGAATGAGTTCATTTTCTAGAATAAGTATAATATTGTAAATATTATTACACCAAAATTTAAGAAAAAAATTTCAAGCACCAAAATCTAAAATTTGTATTTTGGAATATTTAAATTATTTTGGATTTTCTGACTAGCTGCCAAATTTGACTTTGGATTTGGAGGTTGTTGATATTTGGGTGCTAATGGATGGCAAAATATGAAAGAGAAGAATGAATGCCTATATCTTGAGAATTAAAACAAATATTTTGATGAGGATGGAGTTGAGCTTGGAGCTATAATAATGAGCCCAAGAAAAAACATGGGGGATGTGAAATACATTGACATAAAATGATCCAAATGTCTATGTGAATGTACTCATTGATAGGGATGACTAGATAATATAACTAGACAAGGAAAACATCAAAGCAAATGGCCTAATTAGAGATAAAATGAGGGATACAAGATATAGAATGAAATCAATCTCTTCTAAGCAACTATGTGATTGATTATTTGATGGATGGTGTTTCGGTGTTATCCTAGTGAATATTAAATTTAAAAGCTAAGGAAACAGGGATGCTAAAATGTAAATAAAATGCTTAGTTTAGGAAAGAAAGCTAAGGTAAAGGGGATCAAGCGCACTATCCCTGATCTATGATCTTTCTTTTTTATCTCAGGTCTATTTGTGCTTTGACTGATTTGATCTAGTTTAGAGAATGACTATTTTTCCTAACTCAAAAGGGTACTAAGGTTTAATTTATGTCACCAATATTACAAAAAATGAAAATAGTCATAAAACATGTATAACCTAATTAACCAAATAAAGGATTGTTTCCACAATGGTGCAAGCCTAATAAAAGAGAAAAAACATAGCATCATACTAATGTGTTCACCATTATCAAGTGTTGATACCTAGAGATCCAAAGGCTTAGTCTTAATATGGCAATGGGCTCATCTTAGCTATCTACCCTAGAGATTGGGAGATTCCTATCTAACATAGGATAACACATATTGAGTAACTTCAAGCATAATAGTGTACCCTACACCACACCATAGAAATGATTAAAGGATCTTAAGATTATAAACTACAAAAGGTGTATATTGGGGGACTATCATGAACTCTATGATCTCTTCATAGAACCTAAGATTGGAGGGGTCACCTCTATTCTCTTTACCAAACAAGTTTGTATGGAATGAGGATCTTGTGGCTTGGTTTGAAATTATCTAGCCGCACCATGGGGTGCAAATTTTGTTTTGCCCCTTTTATACCCTACAGTAAAATGTGGTTGAGGTTGAACCTTGGGGTGATGAAATCCCTAGGTAGGACTCCTACTAAAAATAAGAAAGAGCATTGTGAGTTTCTCTTACACCTAAAATCACACAAGTATGTAAGGGTAGAAGATACACACACAAAAATCTAGGATTTACAATGATGTGCAACTGGAAAAAACACACTAGATAGTTTTTTTTCAAGCACCAAAATCAGTAGTATCTAAGCTATATAAGAAAAAGATGATCATTTTCATTACTATATATGCTAGTTTTTTAAGGGTTTCAATTCTTTACCCAATGATCACGAAATGCTTCATAAATGTGTTAGTTCTATCACAGATTCAATGACGAGATCAAAAATAAATCCAAAGAAATGCAAAAACAATTTAGAACAAAAATGCATAAACAACAAACAAAAACATGGAATGAAAAACAAAAGTGCCAATATAATTGGTAAAGACACATTTTTTTATCTTACAAATGCATTTCACTACCTAATAGAAGCATAGAACCTAACATAAGCATCTCTTTGTAGAAGAGGTTGAGAACCTCCAAAAACATAAAACAAAAAAGCAAAACCCATAAAAATGCCCAAACTGATTGTCATAAGGTTATAAAATCAAATATGTAATAAAAAAAACTTAAATCCTACAAAATATAAATGAAAAAATAAGTAAAAAATTAGTAAATTTTGAAGGAAAAATAAATCTACCATAAAATTCAAACTATATAATGTATGCATTGTGTAGTAATTACAACAAATATCTCATGAAAAGTTTTCACAAATTTGTTAAAATAAAAGACATGAAAAAATAAGTAAAAAATTAGTAAATTTTGAAGGAAAAATAAATCTACCATAAAATTCAAACTATATAATGTATGCATTGTGTAGTAATTACAACAAATATCTCATGAAAAGTTTTCACAAATTTGTTAAAATAAAAGACATGAATCATAAGGTGTGCTAAAATGTGATTGGAGAATAAAAAGAAAATAAATATGAGTAAAATCACAATATAAATCAAACATATTTTAGTTACCCGAATCAACAAAGAGGCTATAATTGAAAAATTGAAAAAAAAAAATATAAGCAATGCAATACCTTCCAATATTATTCACCTAATTGTGCTCTTTTTGAGTTCTTAAAGAAATAGGTGTTGGTGTATCAATATGGTTGAAATTGCCTTAAAATTACTTGGTCTCTAATGCACAAAATATCTCTAGCCAAATAGTGAGATGAAGGTTTTATTTGCAGGATTTTCAAGCATCAATGGATGCTTGACATTGTATGCAATAGATTGAATATCAATGGATAAGATTAGATGTGAGAATTTGATATAAAGATGGTTACCAATTATACATTATAACTAATTACATGATCAAACAAATCAGAGTGAATTATAGTCAAGCGGTGAAAGTGGACTAAAAAATTAGAAATCTTATAACTGTATACATGAGATTGATAAAGATAAATAAAATAATTAATTAATTTTCTTACAAAATAAATAAATTTAGAAAGTAAAAATAAATTAGATATTTTATTTATTTAATTATAAAGACTTTATAATAATTAAATATGAAATAATGATTAATCATAAAATAATATAATAATAAAGAAATAATTAAATAACTATAAACTGTTCAAGTAATAAGAAAAAAATGAAAACCGTTAAGAGATTATTAAAGTACTGTGTGTGATAAGGAGTAAATTAAATAACAAGAAAATTTTATTTAATGTTTGGAAATTTTTAAAATAATTGAATAATAAAAAATTATTTAATTACGGAAAAAATCATTGGGATCTTTCCCAATAAAGTTAATTTCACGTTTCAAATTTCATTATAGGTTACATTCCTTTTACCTGGCCACTCATACCAGACTAGACTCAAGATGACATGATAGTACGAATGAGCATCATACCAGACTAGACTCAAGATGACATGATAGTACGAATGAGCATCAAAACAAGCCTCAACTCCCAATTCTAATGATAATTTATTCATGATTTTAACTGCCACTTCACAATCCAAAATTTCCATGTAAGTATCTTGGCATATATTTGAAGGTGGATTTTCTCCTTACATAAGTTAAGGTAAAGTGCTTTTAAAAATAATAAAGTATCATTCTTTTAGCATTTGTTTAAATTAATCCCTTTAATCTCCATCTAATTCATCTCTTCTGAAATCATAAACTCCATCATTTTAGTCCTCCTTATTAGGTAAATAGTGATATATTTTTCATTAATGATTTTATTTTATTTATTTTGTTTACATTAATTAGTGTGTGATGATATTGTTTGGCTCAAAAGGCTAACTAGCACATATAGTCCTCCTTATTATGTAAATAGTGATATATTTTTCATTAATAATTTTATTTTGTTTACATTAATTAGTCTGTGATAATATTGTTTGGCTCAAAAGGCTAACTAGCACATATATGCATTAGGCGAGGGATCACAAATAGGGTCTTGGGAACATTGAACATTAAAATCTTGATAAACCATCTATTGTGGAATGGTGTCAAAGTTTTTCTGGTTTACATTAATGAATTTGAACTAAAGATGCATGATTTTTGTTTGCCCCTCACCCACCCCTTCAATTTTTTTCTTTTTTATCATTTAGAATATGCCATGGTTCCGGATTATACTTTGAGTCTCAAAAAAAACTTATTATATGGTCTAAAACATAAACTTCTTTTCTTTTTTATATAAAAAAATTGCTAATTAAAAACCTAAAATCTTTATAAAAGATTGATAAAGGTTTAAAAACCTTAATCTCTTCGTCCTTGTATATTTTGAATAAAATTTTAGTAAAATACTTTTTATATCAATTATATTCCCAATTTGTATCAAGGACAACCTCTTTGATTGTCTCGATTTCCTTTTCCTTTTTAAATGACATTGATTTTCCAAACCCATAAAATATAATATTCGAAACTAAGTTTATCTAATACTTTTTTTAACCCAAGCCTTAATCGAAGAAATCCCTAAAGCTTTCCACTTTTCTCTTAAACAATTTCCTCCACTATCTCGATTTCCTCCTCCTTAAAATGGCATTACTTTTCTAAGCACATGAAAGATATGGCTCGGAACTAAATTCAAGCATTTTCCTGAACCCGAACACTAGTCAAAGAAAGAAATCTGTAAACCCTTTCTCCACTTCTTCCTACCCCGCCGGCACGTAATAATAAACAAATAATAAATTGGTGAAATTTCCATATGTCTTCCTCACCATTATACAATATTGACAAATATTTCACGTACTAAGATACATAAAAGGAAAGTCCATCGACAATATGATTTTGTTGCGCATCTTCCCTCGAATCCCAAGATCCATTTGACATCCATTATCGCGACAACGCACACTATTTTTCTTACATCCAGTAACGACCTCGCAGGCTTGCATTCTCTTTGTTGGGTTTGGTTTCCACACACACCATTTCCCAAGGCTCCGCCAAAATTTGGATGGTTGTTAAACCTCGGAACCTATGAGATCCCAGACAAACAACCGTGCTGCTAATCTCGGAAATAATATATTCTGACATCCTCTTGAATGAAATGTGCGAAATGAATTATGATTTTTGACAAATTAAGAATCATTCTCGTAAAGTGAAAATTCAATATATTTTTAAATTATATATTAATTATTTTTATCATTAATAATAAAAGTGAAAATAAAACCATACTTCAATTATTTTTTAATTTCCAGTAATGTTAATGTAAAGTGTTTTGATTTAGATTGATGCTAATGAGAGTTTAGTAGCTATTTAATTTAGATGTAAAGTGTATCATAAAAAAGGTGTTTTGATTTAGATTGATGCTCATGTGAGTTTAGTAGCTATTTAATTTAGTTGGTTCTTTCCGTTGATATTGTTGTCATCAAAATTTATGCAATTTTATAAGCTATGGAAATAACAATTGCAAAATAATTAAATTATATTTATGTACTAATGAGGCCGTATGATAGATTTGGTTTATGTGAAAATTTAAAAATAAATTATTGTCATTATATTATCAAATTTACAAACTAAATATAAATCTATTATAGGGTAAACACTATTATAAATAATATACAGATTTTAGTAAAATAATCATTTTTATAGATTGATATATATATAGACATCAATTTATCTTTGTTTGAAAGGTTTTTCATTGTTAAATTTAAAATACAAAAGGATTTGGATTTTGATTTGAAAGAGGGGCCATGGTTATGGGGATTTGAAGGTCTTTTTTTAGCGCCATGGTTCCCGAAATTTGATGCAAATACCATGCTCGTATCTAAAATGTCAAATTTGATGCAAATACCACGCTGGTATCCAAAATGTCAGTGTGAGTGAGATTTCATAATCTACCTCTTCATTTTTGACATCAAATGACCTTTTTTTTAATACAACAATAATTTTTTTATCAAAATTGTGATTTATTGTTATCTTTTTATAAAAATACAACAATAATTTTTTTATCAAAATTATGATCTATTGTTATTTAAAATGTACTTTTAAATATATAATTTTACACTTCAATTTTTTTTTAAAACATGTAAATTTTAAATTGGTTAAAAATCTCTACTAAATTTTAAATCAAATTAACTTAAGAAAAACCTAAAAAAAATTAGAACTCAAAAATCCATTTCTCCAATTAATGAAGTTAACTGCACATTTAAATAATAATAAAGTTATATAAATTGAAAGCATTCTAACGCAATATTTTATATATATAAACTAACTTCGTTAACCAACAAACTTCGTTGTGTTTTTTAAAGGAGAGAGCTCGCTGACTGTCTATATACATCGAGAGTAATCGGTGTACCTGCTTTATCACACGGTTTACCAGAACGGCCGGAAAGATCTGCTGCAGGTTTATATATCACCGTTTCCCAGAACGGCCGGAAAGCATCCGCTGCAGGTTTATATATCAGAAGAGCATAGTTTAAAGTCATAAGTTTGGTTTCCTTTTACATAATTTCTAGTTAATTCTATCTAAAATCCTGGTCGAATTTGTTAAAGTTATAAATTTCAGATATAAAAATTGTATAATGTAAATGGTTTAAAATCTTTTCAAAATATTAAATTCTCAGTTTAATATTAATCCAGCCCAATTGGTGGCTCCTCCGGATATTAAAAATTTACTAATAATAAAGAATAACACTACTACTATATATTATATCACGAAATTAAAATAGAAAACGAAAATAAAATCATTTAACTGCACCTAGAAAGCTAAAATGGTGTGCAAGATTATGGCGTATCACGTGCTTGACAGACAATTTCAAAGAATTTGAAGTATGGAGCATCCCAATTCCAACCGAGAAGCACAAGTTGCCGACTTACATAATGATTACTGAACACGCCGAGAGCTTGCTGCCCGCGACTTAAGTTTAAAATGAATGTTGAACATTGTTCTATAAAATTGTATTAACAATGACTACTTTAACAGGCCTTCAATTTTTTTTAATCTATTTGTTTGACAGATTTTAGAATGTCATTAATCTATTTTAATATATAACTCAATTGTCCAAATCTCTTACTTTTTCATATTTAAAAAATCGTGTGAAATCTTTAGATCGTTAGAGTCTGTCGACAGAGAGATCCTCACCAACAACTTGGCAGAGTGCATATATTTCAGTCCTTTATAATTGGAATTTTTTACACCATTCTATATTTAATTTTGCAATTATAACATAAATCAATATTCAAAGTTTTGGTTTGTTTTCGGTGGCCCATGCTAAATGATATATGAAATTTTGGAGAATTAGTGTTAATTTCATGATTTCCTATGTATAAGTAGAATTGCCATTCATTTAAAATTGAATAGGATAACAATTATTTTTTATCAATTTAAGATATTTTTATAATTTAATAATTCTAAATAAATTGATTTTTTAAATTTTTAGATATTTAAATTATGGGGTTTTGGATAACGTGCTTATGAAGGGAGGAAACACTCACGATCTCCACATCTTCTTGCCAACGTTGGAATTACTAGGAATTTGGAGTATTCATTGTATCACCAAGCTACAGGTGGGATTTTTCCTTCCTAGTGCATAGATTTGTGGATGCGAAGGAAGTTTTAGGTTCTCCTGGTTTGGCCTTCCATCTTGCTCTCCTCATTGTCAACTCGATATTCTACAAATTTCTCTAAATTATGGGAGTGCATATGGTTAGTTCAAGCATCAATCGGTAAGAGGGACGACATTAGGATTCTGTCGAGAACTTCTTGAATGAACGCACATCAAGCATGCTATTAAATTAGCTGAATCCCATCATCTCTTGTTGATATTATCTCTACAACCATGAAAATATGATATTTTTTCCAAGAATATGGTTTTATTCATAAAGGTAGAGATCCCTAGCAGTCGCTCGCTTAGAACAACTTCTTTCGTCACTCCTTCAAGCCTAGGAAACTCCCCTATTTCCTAATGTGGTCACTTTTTTATCACTACAACTCACCTGACTCTAATTTTCCTTGTCCTTTCCACCCCTAAAGCTTTACATTTTACTAGCTTTGCATTTGCCTCCCTTTGGCTTTGATTCCTCCAACTTGCACTCATATTCTGAACCTTCTCTTGCTAGGTTATATCCCTCTCGTAGCTCCATGTTGAGGCAAAGACTACATTCGAGGAACAATTCCAGTGATCGAGGTTCCATTAGCCAACCAAGAGCTCAAACACAATTATCCGGAGATAAAAAATAGGCTCAAAAATAAAAGTGCCTAGAATATCTTGAAAACAATGCTAGATCATAATGTTCGTAGTCATGATTCCAACGATGCTCGAATCACCTCAATCTCACATCGTATGCTTAAGTTATTGCATTCTGAAAATTTAGTCAAACAACTAAAAAGTCAAACAAAAGGGTTGACTGGGTTGTTGACAGGGCAAACCGTACAGTTGGCATCATGCTAACTTAGCGTACAACAAATAGGAGGACCAATCTCGTCTTGACACATGGCAACACCGTACATGTTGGGATCATGACATATGATTGGTGGTCATTTTTTGAGGTGGCCCAATGAGAGGGTGCCATGTGGCCCTCAAAAATTGGTGAAAGTTTTTACAAGCCAGTCGACTAGCCTTGGCCAGGTTCGAACCCCCAACCTCATCCCATCAAACCAATTGTCTTAGTAGTGCGCCAATAATGTTACTTGTTATATATAGGTGGCCCAATTAAACCTAAAGTCATATGACTGGCGGTTTGGGTAGAGGGTCAGGGCACATGGCCCCAGTCCTAGTCACATTTCACACAACATGACTGGGTGGTGAACAGTGGAGGTGTTACAGCGGAGAGGGCGAGGACTTCCCGCCAACCCCAAGCCAAATGTATTGAATGTGACTAATGGCGCGAGTGAAGGGGAGTTGCGTTGAGACATTAGCTCTGGCCCTAAGCTTATGGGAGCCCACGTGACCAAGCGAAGAAGCCATAGCTGATGATGTAGACAGATAAGCCCTAGCCACTGCTTTTATCTATGAAAGTTGTGACCACAGGCGAGTGCTAAGATGCCGGGGGCATGCGGTTCCCCCCAATCCCTAACCATATGAATTCCACATGACCAACGACTAATGAAGTGGAGACTTAACCAATGGGGGGCGGGCTGTTAGCCCTAGCCCCCGACCATATGTGCCCACATGACCTCCCTTCAGGGCCAAAGTTTCGGTGTTAAGGCCTTATGGTGCATTTTAATGAGGTGACAATTTGCCCCTTTTATAACAATAATCTTGTCAGTCCCAAGCGAATTGTCCCTCATAGAACTGTGTAATGGTGGAAAATGTTGCTCAAACACCAAGTTTTGCGAATTTGCAGGACATATAATAGAGTTTGGTTCCAAGAAACATATGTTGCTCAACGTTTTAAGTTATTAAGCAAAAGAAGAGCCTAGATAGGGGTTTTTTAATGTCTCAAACTCAATGGTAGCCTCAGATTTATGATTTTGAGCACTATATGATGGAACTATTACAAATTCAAGTCTTTAGTGCTAAAGACAAAGAGAGTTTTAAAGTCAGACGAAGGCATATTTGAGCATGGAAAGAGACTAGTTAGAGAGTTTCCATCCTTTCAATTACATCTGCAGCAGTTGGTACTTCAATAGAGTAGTTATTTTCAACATTTTCTCAATTTTCTTATGAGAAAAACCATTTTCAAAACTTCATTGTAAAGTAGTTGTATGTTTATGCTTTTTTATTTCAGGTGGAGTACAAGGACCTATTATGAGAGAGTCCTTTTTGTGTTGACATAATCATGACTTGCTCTAGGGAGTCATCTTTTTGAGTGAGAAATCTTTGTAGAAAAATGTTTCTTTATAAGAGAAATGATGCCACTCCAGAGTCAACAATTCGTAATGTGATCATTTTCTAGTGAAATCCAGGGAAAATTTAGGGGCTAATATTCGCAGGTGTGCTAGTATTCCATTCTTCTTCTCAAAAAAGATTCGCGAATTTCCATTTTTCTAAAATTGAATTCACCCAAATTTCATAGTATACAATTATTTTACCTTAAAAATCGTCAATATTATATATTGTCTAATATAAAATAATTAGAAATATAAACACTTTTACAAAATTATCAAAAACCATTTTAAAATTTGGCTATTAGGGACTACTAAGATTCGCCAAGGTTGCTAAATTTTCATATAAACTTCCATCCTTAAAATTTTCCTTGTTGAAATCAATTGAGTGGCCCAACCATTGGAGAACGGCCCTGATATGTAGCCTAGGAGGGGTGAACTTCATTTTCACTTTCTTTATTCTTCTTTGCATGATTGCCATCTTGAGTTGCATATGAATGTGTTTCACTTTTAAGTTCATGTGTAAACTTAACCACTCATCTTTCAAGAGGTTGTGAAACTAATTTTACATTTAAATACCCAAGTTATCAAGCTTGCAAAGTGTCAGAGGACAATCATTTTTTTCATTTACAGATCACCCAAGCCTAACCTATAATCGAAATTTACCTTTTAGTCACCACTCAATTCTAGGATGGAATTTTCTAACTTGAAGTCAAGCATACAAATGACCAAAATGTCCACTCTAAAATAGAAATTTAGGAAAAAAATTGATTGGATCTAAGATCCATACCATACTAAAGGTTGTAGGAACTAGTATTTCCACTCCATCACTCTAAATTGGGAAACAAAAATAATGTTAGGCAAGATCATGAAATAAAAAAAGGATGATTATAATAGAATCATAACTTGCCTTAATGACATCCACTAGATTAAAAAAAAATCAATTCTCTTATCTGGTCAACTTGGATGATCAGCGAACTCACATTGAAAGGATCTTCAATATGGGAGACACTCTCCAACATATTGAAGAATATAGGATCCCACCCCTCCAACTTCCTATAAGGACTAATGCATTTCCACGTGTGTTTTATTTCATGTTTATGTTTAGAGAACTTTATTTTACTTTCTCATATGTTTCACAATATATACACTTAATTGATTGTTTCAAGTTTTTTGATAACTCTGCTAGACAATTGTCTTGGAATAGTGATACACAAGAAGTAGGTTTATTTTGGTTATTTTTGATAAACATAAGAATGTTGCATTAGCTTTATTGTCATTGGTCTAGTTTCCTTTATGGTAGACTATCACAGTAATACTATTATTTTAGTATGCTTAAGTTGTGATCTAATGAAAGATAGCTAATTAAAAAATAAAGGTATGCTAGTGATTATAAAATTCTTTGAAATTTAATTATGGGTTCTCTTTAAAGATTAATAAGAGAAATATTGTTATGAAACCAACTCACGAAAAGATAGAAAATATAGATCAATGCCTTAGAACTCAGCCTCTTCGAGGGGGCAACCTCCTTTACATTACACAAATGAGCAATTCTTGGATGATTCAAATGACAAAACCTCCTTTCTATATATAGGACTCTAAGGGGTCACAATTTAACGAAGTCGACCTCACAATAATATTATAAGGGCACAAAAATAACAATAGAGGAATTATATGGGGCACAATAAAAACAATATGGGGACAATAGGGGCACAACAATAACAATAAGGGATACAACGGCAATAGTAATGGGGGAATCGCTAGTATTATAGGGACCTAACATGCCCCTCTCCTTCAAAAAAGCATTCTCCTCAACGCTTGAGTAGTTTTGGATGCTTCTTTATAAAATTCTCATCCTCCCATGTGGAATCTTCAATGGTTAAGTTCTTCTACTTGATAAGATACTGTGAAATTGATTAATTCCATAGCTGTCGAGTTCTTGTTTCTTTGACTACTTCAAGTTCCAATATGATTTTTCCTTCCTAATAAAGTTCTGGAAATATTGTTTGAACTAGAAGCTTGTCACCTATAACGTTCTTTAAGCATGAAACATGGAAAACTGGGTGCACTCGGGAAGCTGCAGGAAGCTCCAATTTGTATGACATGTAACCTATCTTTTGCAACACCTTGTACGAACCATAATACTTTGGTGATAATTTATTATCCTTATTAGCTTGCTTGAGGGACGTTTGTTTATATGGTTGTATTCGTAGGAATACCCAATTACCTACATCAAAACTTATTTTGCTACGATGTTGATCTGCTTGTTGTTTCATTCTATTATGCGCCAAGGTGAGGTTATCCTTTAAGAGTTGGAGAACTTGTTGTTGATGCTCGATGTGATCTTCCACTACTTGAACTTTAGAACTTTCTCCTAAATATGATGTGATGGATGGTGGATGATATCCATAAAGTGCCATAAATGGGGTCATTTTTGTTGCAGTATGGAAGGAAGTGTTATACCACCTTTTAGCCAGAGGCAACCATTTGACCCATTGTGTTTGTTTATCAGATACAAAGCAATGAAGATATCCTTCCAAATATTTGTTTACTACCTCAGTTTACCCATCAAATTGAGGATGATAAGATGAGCTATGAGCTAACTGAGTATCAAGACAAGAAAATACTTCTGTCCAAAAATTTCCACCAAAAATCGGATCTCTATCACTTACAATAATCTTTGGATTTCCATGTAACTTTTGAATTGTTTCCATCAATGTAGTAGAAACTTTACTCACTTTAAATGGATGAGATAATGCACAAAATTGTGCATACTTGGTAAGTCTATCCACTACCACCACGATAACACTCTTTCCTTCATAATTGGGTAAAACTATGATCAAATCCATTGAAACCTCCTCCCAACGTTGGCTTGGAATGGATAAAGGTTGTAATACTCCTGGGGTCTTAATTGTTTCAACTTTATTTTGTAGGAAAACCAAACATTCCACCACAAAATTTTGAATATCTGATTTAAGGCCATCCCAAAAAAATCCTTCTTAACCCTGTGGTAGGTTTTTAGAAATCCTGAGTGCCCTCCTAAGGGATAGGTGTGCAATTCCCTAAGAATCTTTTGATTGAGTTGGGAATTCTTACATAAGTATAACCGATCCTTCTACCATAACAAATCATTTTTCTAGCTAAATGTATGAGATGCGTTGGGATCTTGTTGTATCTTTTGAATGAGTGCCCACACTTCCTCATCATTATTCCATTCATCCCTTGCTTCTTTTATCCAATACGGTTGGATAATAGAAATGGCACAAAGAAATGCTTCCACATCCTCATCCTTTCCTGAGAGTGCATCTGCCACAAGATTTTTCTTCCCTTTTTTGTAGATAATTTCATAGTCATAACCCAACATCTTTGGGACCCATTTTTTTTGCTCTTCTGAAGATAATATTTTTTCTAAAAAGTATCTAAGACTATCATGATATTTTTTTACCTTGAAGTGTCTTCCTATTAGGTAGGGTCGCCATATCTTAAGTGCATGTAGTATTGCCAACATTTCCTTCTCATAAATAGATTTGTGTAAATATTTTCCTTTGATTGGACGACTTTCAAAAACAATGGGTCTTTCCTCTTGCATTAAAACAACACCATTTCCATTTCCTAAGGCATCACATTCCACAATAAAGGTTTTTGCAAAGTCCAGTGTAGCTAAGACCAATGCTTGGCACATTGCCTCTTTAAGATGTTGAAAGGCCTTCGTTGCTTCCGGAGTCCATGAAAATGCATCTTTCTTCAATAATGTTGTTAGAGGTGTTGTTATTCTCCCATAATTCTTAAAAAACTTGCAATAAACCTTGTCAATCCAAGAAATCCTCATAGATGCTTTATGGATGTGGGGATTTTCCATTCCTTAATGGTTTTAATTTTTCTAGGGTCTAACACCTTCATGAGACACAATATGACCCAGATATTCCATGTCTTGTACTTTAAAGAAACATTTGGGGATTTTTGCATATAATTGTTTCTCCTCCAATAGTTTGAGAACCATGTCAACATGTTGGACATGATCCTTCCAAGACTTGTTGTAGATTAGTATATCATAAAAAAATACTAACACAAATTTTCTAAGGGAGGGTTTGAAAATGGAATTCATCAAACCTTGAAATGTAGAAGGTGCATTAGTAGGGCCAAAAGGCGTGACCAAATATTCATAATGACCCCCATGAGTTATAAATGTTTTTTTTGGAATGTCTTAATTCTTCATTCTGATTTGATGATATCTTAAACAAATATCCAACTTGGTGAAGTAAATTGATCCATACAATTCATCCAATAATTCATCAATGATAGGAATGGGAAATTTATCTTAATAGTGAGCTTGTTGAGCTCCCTATAATCAGGACACATGCGCCATGATTCATCCTTCTTGTGAACCAATACTACTAGAGTAGAGAGAATTTTGACTGGGTTGAATTATACCAACCTCTAGCATTTCTAAAACCATACGTTCAATTTCACTCTTTTGGACATAGGGATATCTGTAAGGCCTGATGTCTGGAGGAACAATTCTTGGAATCAAATTAATAGCATGATCATGATCACGAATAGGTGGGAGGCCTTTGGTAGTCTCAAATACCTTGGAATGATTGTCTAACACTTTTTGGAGATCTAGAGAAATGGATGATTTCGATGTGGGAACCTCTATTGAACATAATTGTGCAATTATGCCTCATTGTTCTTTTGTTAGAATCTTTGTCATTCCGTTAGAGCTGATTATCTTTCCTAGTTTCCCTACAATACCCCTTAATTCAACTTCCTTTCCTTCTGAAGAGAATTTCATGAAAAGTTCTTGAAAATTAAAAGCTATTGTACCCAAGGATTGTAGCCATTGGACTCCTAGTACAACATCAGCACCACCCATTGGAATGGAAGGCATTGGGCTATTCAATACAGATTCTCCCCTGGATAGCTTTATATTATGGCACTTTCCTGAGCAATTTATGGTTCCTCTACTTGCAACCATCAATTGACACTCTCGTACTGGATATAGGAAGCAATTCAATTCGTTGGCTATCTTACAATGAATAAATTTATGAGTACTTACCGAATCAATCAACACTATTACCTTTTTCTTCTTGATATTCCCTTCTATCTTGATAGTTTGAGTGGTATTTCCAGCCAATGCATTACAAGATATGGTCGAATTCATTTCTTCTTTTTCTAGGGTTTGTTCCTGGTGTATATCCTCTTCTTTTGATGATTCTTGTTCCTTTTCTTCCTCCTCTTCACAATCTATGTAAAATAATTTCTTCTCAGCACACCTATGAAATTTAGTGTATTTTCTATCACAACTATAACAAAGTCCTTTTTCTCTTTTTTCTTCCAATTATTGTGGTGTCAACCTAGTAGGTTATGGATGGCTAGGGGTAGTAACACTTCCCTCTTTATGATTGTCAGTGGTAGGCTTCCTTGTTGCCATAATTTTGCTTTCCATTTTTCTTGCCAACCTGAATGCCTTCTCCAATGAATCTGGTTCCCAGAGGAGAACCTCATGTTGGATGTTATCTTTTAAATTCCCTATGAACACATCAATCCTATGCTCCTATGGAATACCCTTTACCCTTATATTCAATTTTTGGAAGTCCTCAATGTCCTCCATCATTGAACCCTTTTATTTGAGATTTAACAATTGGCTCAAAAAAGTATTTGTTTTTGTATCCTCATAATGTGCTATCATTTCATCCATAAAAATAGACAAAGTGACAATTCGTTTATGAAAGCAAAGCCATCGATACCATACAAACTGATTTGGTTCCAAATATAAAGTTGCAATGCGTACCTTTCATGTGTTTTGCACATTATGGAGATCGAAAAATTGCTCCATTTGTAGTATCCATGTTCCAAGATCCTTGTCATAAAAATTACTCAGGTCGATCTTTGGAACATGGTGGTTCTTCAATCCAACGTTAGAGTCTGTGAAATCATGATTAACATTTATTTTGTTCTCATCATGAGTTTCCTTTACTAGATTTTCACGATTAGTAAGAATTTCTTGTAGAAACTTTGTCAAATATGTCTTCAAATATTCCATGTCTTTCTTTAAATCATCCATCTTAGCTTCCACGATGTCCATCTTAGCTTCCACATCGTCCATCTTAGCTTTGATGTCATTCATCTTAGCTTCTACACCTTTCTTTAAACCATCCATATTAGCTTCCACACCATTCATCTTAGCTTCTATGCCTTTCTTCAAACCATCCATCTTAGCTTCCACGCCTTTCTTTAAACCATCCATCTTAGCTTCTACGTCTTTCTTTAAACCATCCATCTTGTTTTCTGTTACTTTTTGTGTGAGTGAAATTTGTTTCACTTGGTCTCGTAATTTTGATATATCATGTTGCATTTCTTCCTCTTCTTCATGAGTCATGCTAGAGCTTTTAGGTTGCTTACTAGGGTTTCCATTTTTCTTTCTTCAAGGCATCAATTACCGGATAATAATGCTTCATTATGCCCTTTGAATTCCTTCAAACTAATTTTTCAAACCAAGCTTGTGCAAAAATTTAAAAAAAAAACTACACACTTTTTCACTTTGTAGGAGCTCAATATTGAATCTGGTGGATCTTTGTAATTTTGGATCTCCTAGGTATGAAATTTCTTCTTGCGATAACCATCTGAGTAATATTTCTAACCCCGCAAGTCTGATCAAGATTGGATTCTCCAATGAAGAGTTATGTCAAATCACCCATGACGACCTGAGTATAGACTGGTTCAGTAGAGTGAACTTGTATGATGTGCCACGGGTCACTGTTTCAACCTTATGTGAAAATGATCCCAAAAACAACTACAGTACGTCCTATTTCTTTAACTTATTATGAAAATTCAATCTGATGCTCAGAGAAAAAATTATGATGTTTTTCCCAAGGTTACATGTTTGGAATGTAATTTGGGGATCTACAAAAACCCCAACTTCCTCAGATTATATCTCCGAAAATATAGCGAGACAGGATCTGAAATTTGGAGCCAAGGTTCAAATCAATTTCTTCTCCAATGGTTTTTTTTTTAGTTTCTGAAACTTCGTAGTCAAAGCGTTATAGTGAAAATTCCACAATGACATGTTTTAGATGAAATTCTGGAGCTTACAAAAACCCTAACTTCCTCAAATGATATCTCTGAAAATATAGTGAGACAAAATTTGAAATTTGCACTGAAGGTTTAGTGAGATTTAGTCTCAAATGGGTTTTTTTTAGCTTCTAAAAAGTCACATAAAACAAGTTATAGAGAAAATTACACAATAACCTGTTTGGATTAGCGAAACCCTAGAATCCAAAGCTCTAATACCAAATGTTACGAAACTAGCTCACAAAAAGATAGAAAAGATAGATCGACGCCTTAGAATTCAGCTTCTTCGAGGGGGCAACCTCCTTTACATTACACAAATGAACAATTCTTGGATGATTCAAATGACAAAACCTCATTTCTATATATAGGAGTCTAAGGGGTCACAATATAACCAAGCCGACCTAACATTAATAATATAAAGGCACCAAAATAATAATAGAGGGATCCTATGGGGTACAATAATAACAATATGGGGACAATAGGGGCACAAAAATAACAATAAGGCATACAACGAAAATAGTAATGGGGAATCACTAGTATTATAGGGACCTAACAAATATTAAAATGAAGAGAATGTAATGTATAAATAGAAAGAAAGAGTCATTGTTGCATCTAAGCTTAGGAAGTTTTGGAGGAAAAAAAGGTCATAAAACTAAGGAAAATATTCTAATTCCCTTGAAGAATTGGAATTTCTACCTTAAAATCTTTTATGGCTCCCCTAATGCCATGGACGCCATTTTGGATCTAAAAGACATTTATTTTGGGTTAGGTGGCTTGCTAAAGTGAAAGCTAAAGATATTCAAGGCTACCTGATATGGATTGGATCATTATATTGTTTGTCATCCATCTTGATGCATTTGGAGAGGAAAAAGTGGACAAATCAACTCATGGGACTGCTTACCAGCAAGACCCAATTTGGAAACCAAGGTGTGAAACCTTTTAGGAGCATTTTTGAGCATCAAACAATATATTTTGGGGGGTAAAAATTTTCTGCTTTAGTGTCGCACATTTTCATGATATTCTACACACAAATATCTTTCCAACGGTGTAAGAAGTGCATCAATTAGAGTCTGTATTCGCAAGTTATGCCACTTAGAAGTTGACCTTCTTGTTTTCACCACCATGGTTTGCGAGGATGTGGTGTCAGCCCCCATTATTCATGGAAAAAGGGCTATACACGTGATTGTGATGTAAAGGGCTCTAGAATATTTTATATTGTAACTCTCGTTAATGGTTGATTTAGTGAAACTTAACCACTAGTAGCTTATCAGGTTATATTATAACTTGACCACCTGGAGGAAGACGCATTCCATTCTTTCAAGTTAATTTGTTCCATTGCTAAGAAAAAATATCTAAGGGAAATAGGAGGTAGACTGCACAGAGAGGATTTTCTCATTGTAGGAGACCACGCCCCATAGGCCATACTTCTTTGTACCTGCAGCCATATTTCCAAATAGAGAAAGAGAGCAAAATTTCCTCCAATTCCAACTGGGTTTTCTCCCGAAAGTGTTTCCAAGAGCATATCTTATGTCTTGAATGTGTGAGAGATATTTTATTTTTTCATTATTTATTTTCTTCATAATTTCATTTCGCATGCATGCATTAATTACAATGAAATTTACATATCTAAAAATTTAATAAATTTACAATAATGTAGAATTTTAGATTTCTAATATAATAGTATAAGATCTATTTTGATGAATTTTCCAGTAGAATATCCATGGAACTTTATGGATCATTACCAAGATAATGTTTTTAAAATGGGATGCTCCATATTTATTCTTCACAAACACAAGATCATGAATTTGTAAGGGAAGCAAGGATTTCCTAACATTGGGATGTAAAGCCTCATTGTGTCTATCCTTAAAATTTGGGATAAAAGAATTCCCTATAATTATAGTACCATTATGGTTAGCTATATTTTATCCAATATGCATGAAATTAATTTGGAAAATAATATTAACCTATGGCTAGAAAGCCATGGTAAAGGATCTAAAGGCCAAGCTAGGCTTAAGAGATATCATTCAACTATGGATCACCTTATCACTTCGAGGATCATTGAAAAGGAATGTCACAATAATAAATTTGATCTCTTTATTGTTTTGTTCACACTACGAAAGATTTACACAACATTCATAAGACAAAAATTTGGAAGAGGTTTGAAGAGGTAATGGTTTTTTTCAGGTTGAGGGTTGTTGTGATAGGATTGTATGAGAAAGTTTAATGTCAAGTTTAGGTGCACTAGGGATTGGTCAAAAGAAATGAAATGCAATATTAGATTCAACCAAGCGTGTCACTTATCCCCCGCCATTTTTGGGATATACACTAATGAGCTAGAAGAGTGTTTGTTAGATGTAGATTGTGTTGGTCACATGCTCACTAGTATAGTCATAACTCTTCTCCTTTTAGTTAATGATATTTCTCTTTTTGCAAGGATTCATTATCATCTTGGAATGAAATTAAGAATCCTCCAAGGTTTTTGCTCCAAGATGTGTGAATATTACTAATAACAAAACTAAGATCATGATAATTAAATACAAATTATAACATATACTGCTTCCGTATATGACAATAAAAACTTGCAAAAAGTTCCTTCATACACATATCTCGAAATGAATATCCATCACAACAACATCTGGAATTATAACACTGAGAAAATCATAGATGGAGGATGTAAATCTTATTATGGGCTTGAAAATAATTGTAATTCAACAAATTTTTGTATATGGGATTAACAAAAAATCATTTTTGAGACACTTGGCACTCCTATTATTTTATGTGGATGTGAGGTTGAGGGTTTTAATATCTCTAGAGAGTTCATGGAAGAAGATATAATAATTCCAAACGCAATTTATAATCTACAATCTCAAGATTGAAGGGAATACTCCCTATCTTATCCTCTTGATTGAAGCAAGCCTTCCCCCCCATGAAAGCATGAATAGGACTAGGTATCTTATGCATAAGAACAACTTTAACTAGATGGAAGCTAATAGGTTTCTTAAAATTTCTTCTGACTCTGGCCAAAACCCCCATCATTGAATCAAGTAGGGATGGCATAAGGATGCCTAGTCTTGGCTAGACCAATGGAGCATAAGGTGTTAATTTTGTAGAATAAATATAATATTAAAATATTATTACATCAAAATTTAAGGAGATATTTTTGGGTGATAAAGAGTTAGAGATAAAAGGAAAATAATATATTAACCCAATTTTGAAGATAAAAAATATATCTTTGTCTTCAATAATGTTTAGAAAAAAATAAATATTTATAAAATGAGAACAAATTTTCATGAGCTCTATAGCGAAATTTGTTGTTGGTCAATTTCGTGTTAATTTTCAATTGTTCTATGATTGTTACAATCACTTTAGCCCAATTCTTAACATCAATTAGCAATCAAATCAATCTTTGAGTAATCAATAGCAATTGTAGATAGAACAGTAAATGAAATGTACACTAGTAGAAAATCAAGAGCAATAGCAAGGGATGCCAATATTGGTCAAAGACGAGTGAAAAACCCCACAAGGGGGAAAACATTTTAAATTCTTATTATTATTACATTTTCATAAACCGATCTATAGAGAGAGTAAAACGTTCAAATTCATAAAACAAATTTGATCAAAGTCAAAGTCTCCAAAAATTATCAAAGCTTGTGGTCAAAATTCAACAATATTTAAGGTGAGAGCCACTGGGACCTAGTGATAAAGAGTGTGATTTTATCCCTCCACATGTAGGGAGCACCCTATCAACATAGTAGTTATAGCCAATTTTTCTTCGATCAAACTATATGACTCTAGCTTAATTGCTTCTCCTCACATGTGTGGGCTCGAGCCATACAATTTCAGACTTGTATGAACTAATCCAAAGAAGAGAGAGAAGAATATGCTTGATTTGATGTCTGAATGAGGTTGGATTGTCTTGTATTTATATGCTTCTAAGGGATGCCCAATTTTTCTTTAAATTCAACCTGTATTTTTGTGCAAACATAGGTTTTCACCTTAAAAATACATTTTTTCTTAACCAAATCAAAACTCCATCTCTGCTAGGGAGAAAGTATCGACTGCAACATATTTTCCATCTCAAATATCTCATCATCATCATGTCAGATGTCGTCATTATTCATCTCTACTCATCTATGTTGAACACTCTTGAATCTAAAAGAAGAATAATTTGACATCATATGGGAGTTAAGGCTACCACCCTCTATCAATAGGAAAGATCTACTTACTTCAAGGCCAAGGATCACAGTTTTTCCTATTGACCTAGGCCATAGCCGAGATCTAGTCAAGGATCCCATTATATCCTATCATCTAGTGACAATAGTTTATCAACTTGAGGATCATACTATATCCTAGTGTCCATTTATCCTCCATTGAAACCTTTAAGAGCCAAGTGATAGACCACCTGCATCTAAGACTTGAGCAAGATCAACTTACCACATGGGTAAGGATACACAACCTATCTCAAGTCACCTCAACTGTTTAGCCAGATGGGGAGGTCCAATCCCAGCAAGCCCATCTTCTAGGTAGGTTTCCTACTGGGGTATACTTTATCAAAGTGACAATAGGTGAGATCAAGTGACCACAGGGTAAATATTCACACCCTATCCTATTATCTAGAGGTCCCTAAACCCCAAGAGCCCTTACTACTACATTCTCGCCTTAGGATCTCAACAGGGGGAAATCATGTTTGGTGTTCTTGATTATTTGGGACCCTTACCCAAGAGTGTCACATGCATTAGTCCAAGATACTCTTTGAACATAAAGAACTTCACTTTCGACAAAGCCTTGGTGAGTATATCCATTATCAGCTCATTATTTGTAATATGATGGAGCGTCACTACTCCTCTTTGCACCGTGACTCATATATAATTATACCTAATCTAAATATGGTTGGAATTATCATGAAATACACTATTCTTTCCCAATCAAATCCCAACCTTGTTATTGCAATATATCATAGTCGTATCAACGACTTACTCAAACAACTCTCCTAAGAGCTTCCTTGACCAAACTACCTCATAGCTAGCCATGCTTATAGCAATATATTCTGCCTCGACCACACTCAAAGCTATGTAATTTTGTTTCTTGCTTATCCAAGATATCGTGGTGGAACCTAAACTAAAGTAGCACCCTAATGTGTTTTCCCTGTTAATAGCATTTCCGGCCTAGTCGACATTAGTGTACTGGTGAAGTCGTACATCTCCAACATTGTATCTTAGACTAAGGTTAATCATCTAATGTAAATATCTCAGAATGTTCTTGTAGCAATCAATTGTGCTTGAAGGTTCTTAGGCATAAATTGACTCAAAGTGTTCACTAGAAATCATATGTCTTGACGAGTGTTCACAAGGAACATCAATGTGCCAATTAATTGTCAGTACTCAGAAGGGTTTCCAAGTCAGGTCCAGCAGCATCTCTGCACAACTTCTTGAATTTCATCTCCATTAGGGTGCCCAATGATTTCCATTCTACCATTCCAAATCTTTCTAAGAGTTTCATGACATGTTTTCCTTAAGAAGGAAAATATCTCCAAGTCTTTACCAAACCTCTAGTCCTAGGAGGTAATGCATCAAACTAAGATCCTTCATCTTGAACTCAGAGGCCAAATCCCTCTTAAATTTTAGGATCAATGTCTTACTACCTATCAAGAAAATATCATCAACATATAAAACCAAAATTAATGGCATACCTTTGACCACATTGAACTAGAGGTTTGGGTTAAGACTTATTCTCATGAATCCAAGCTTCACCAAGTAACTATCACTATGAGCATACTAGGCTCTAGGGGTTTGCTTCAAACCATATAATTATTTCTTTAACCTAAAAATGTGAGTCTTCTTGTCCTTCACTTCAAATCTGTGATGTTCGTCAATGTATACTTCTTCTTGTAGTATCCATGAAGGAATGTTATCTTTACATCCATCTATTGAAGGGTCCATCCTTAATTAGCAACAAGGGAAACAATAAATCTAATGGTATTGTAACAAGAAACAGGAGGAAATATATCATGATAGTATTATCTCCCTTTCTGGGAGAAACTACTGTTTTTCCATGATATTGGTGTCTAGGATAGAATCTTAAATCACTGATGCTAGCAAACCAAGTATCACAATATGTCTACTTTGCACAACAAAATATAAACAACAGTAAATCTACTAGTACACGAAATATATACAACTTTTTATAAATTATGTACAACAACCCAACTTTGTTATATTAGTCAAATTGATAATACACCAATATAGGGCTCTCATACCAGGGATAATGGCCCTCATACATCCATTGATACAAGATAGATAATAATTAGGGCTTAATGTTTATCGTGATTGTTATAGACATATTTGGGAATTGCAACCCCAATCACATATGTCCATAAACCAAGGGCTTATAAGTCCCTAAAAGTGTTTCTTCATACCCTAAAGGAGCAAGGTCAACTGATTACATCATCTCCCAAAAGTTCTCCATGAAAAACTGCTCAGAACTCATCAAAACTGGACCATACAGACTGCTTAGTGCTAAGGGTGTGATGCATTTCACCTGCCACATGCACAAAGTGTGATGCATATTGGAAATCCCTTTTGTATGGTGCGATGAGCGAGAGTAGACAAATGGCAGAGGCAGTTTGCAAGGTGGATGATCATGCAATCTTCCAGAAACTTCTCCTGTGACACTTGCCTCTCTGAATTTGCCCAGGGATGAGTAAGAGGTCATGGAATCTCCAAGTAGAATTGAGAACTATCAGAGAAATGACACTAATCACAATCCTAGAAGTTGACTCACCCACCTGCAAACATCTATATATGGATCCCTCATCCCAGAGATCGAGAGGCTGGAATCTTGTATTTTGTAAGAAAGTGTTGTTGGTTTCTTTGTGGAACATCATAGTGTTGGGTGATCTAAGATTTTCATGAGGTGAAGAAGGGCTTTCATGTTGGGAGGATGACACTTAGTCAGATCAACGGGTTGTAATCCTCTCTTCTACTCTTTCTATCAATAAAGCTATTTGTTTCCTCCACATTCCTGTATGTTTGAAATTATATATGCATTTGTGTGGTCAATATATATCTGGTCCTATATTGTTTATGATTGTAGATCTCTGTGCTTTGATGGTATTGTGCTGCTTTGACTTTTCAGATGCTCTTTGAAATGGGGCAAGCAAGGAAGGAGTGGCAAAGATCTGTCCAAGGGGAGAGGAAACAAGCAAGGAGCCAAGCGAAAGACTGAGGTTGGTACTCTCTACTTCTCTCTCATATACTTCTCATAAAGCAAAACGAAAGTAACTTTAGTTTGTTTGTTTTTAAGATAGATACCCATCTTAGTGGGACTAGCAGCTATGAATGGACACTAGATTTCCTGATAACAAAATGGCGACTCCACTGGGGAGCGAATAGCTTGTTTGCTTGTCTATATTTGTTTGCTTTGTAAACTACAGAAAAATCCTAAAGTTAAGCCAGCTAGCCTTCGAACTGCATTTTCTATGCAAGTGCAAACTAGATCAATGTTGCTTCAGTCCATCTCCAGGTTTTGTTTATAAACTGAACAATTGATTTGCAAACATCCTAATTTCCCTGGTGGTGGCTCAAGTAACCTCATTAGATCATCCCCTATGATTTGCATTTACTGACTATCATTAGTTCGGCCTAAATCCCTGAACTAAGCTACAAACTGTGACCAAAAACCAAGTTAAAGTCTCGTCCCTAGACCATCGCACTATCTCCTTTAGGCAATCTGGATGCATCGCACCTCCCGTGTGCAGTAGGTGAGATGCATCCTTGTTTCCCTATGTTACAGGTGCAATGATCAGATAAGACTATTTCTGCCTTCAGATTTTGTTTTTTCTTCACTCTTTTCAGCCTTATTCAGGAGTTTTGCTATCTGTGATCATTATACCACTGTTGAAAATCCATTTCTTTTCATTATTCAGCCTCCATTGTACAAAGAATTGTGAATGCTTTTATGTATTTTTCGCCATTTACAGTTCTCATTTCCAAAAAATTAGCTTAATCGAACTATCGTCTTTTGATTTGGAAGTGTCGCAAGTGTCGTTTTCAGTCCAAGGAAAGAATATTACTCTATTTCATGGTCAATTACACTATTAATCTTGTATTTTATTTGAATTGATATTATTTCAAGTGTCAAAAGCAGTTTTCGAATTAAAGTTGAAAGTGTCGCCTTTTTCTTCCTTTCGTATTTTGAAGAGAAAATTGTTAGTACTGTCGCTTTGAAAGAAAAGATAATTCAGATTTGTACTTCCCATTCTTTTTTCCATTCACACATTAAGTAAGCGGAAAACAAATACATGCATGTGCATTTTCATTTAGACTGCTTGTTGATTTTGATATAGGACAGTGCATCTAGTGTGTGCTCTCTGCTCTATGTTGAAGGAATCTCGCTTCTCTTTCTTTAGTAGCTAGGATTTTCATTGCAAAAAGAAGATTAAACGAATGTTTATCATCTTAGATTGTATTTTTAGGAATTGTATATCTACATCACGCGGTTAACCTTAAAGGAAAACTTCTTAAGAAAGATCAACTGTAAAATAAATTCAATGAGCATAAAAACGCTTTGGAACCTAACGCACAACATTTAGAAGTCTAGGCTAAAGACATATTTCGGCGTCGTAAAGCCTGGTAACTATCGCTTTCATCATAGGTTGGGTGATTCCTCCTCTTTGAGACAACAAGTGCCATTATAGACTTGTGCTCCCACGTACTGTTGAGTATATCTTGGGATACCATAATAGGCTATATCCTTTATCCTTAGGAAGCCATGTCTACCGCCCTATCGATCACAATGCACTGAACACAACATTCGGGAAGATTGACTGCCGTACTGTAAAAAGTATTCTGCAGTTTTGCGATTGGTTTGGTAATCCCTCTGTCTAGATTTCCAGAGTAGTCTCTTTCATTCCTTTTAAGACTCCTTAAAGGAAAAGGTCCATCTAAGCACTTTTCACTTCAAGCTCATAAAAAATCGAAGGTGCTGGAGTCATCTTTAGCTTTTTCTTGACTCTTAAAAACAGAAAAAGCAAGTTGTGTGAAAGCGTCTAAAATTCATTTAATTCGGAATCACATTTTACCATTTATTTTGAGTTGATCAAGTAATCCGCAATCGTGGAAGAAACTCAATCGAAACCCCATCGTTTGCGGAGACTAACGAGTCAACTGTCTTTGACTCTGGAAACGAAACTATTCCGAACCAAGCGAACTCATTTAACTCGATCAAAGTCCCCTGGTTTGCTTGGAAATTGTGTTCCAACATCCTCAGAGACTCCAGTGACTCCAACCATTTCTGGTATCCCTGCCTTTACAGAAGAAGTTTCGCAGCCACAAGAGGACATTAGAACTGATCCTAGTGTAAAAGTAAACACTTCTATTTCTTAACCAGGTCCATCTACAGCTGATTCAGAAGGTGTTATGCCTCCAATATCTGTCACTGCAGAGTCTATACCTTCTTCGGCACCAAAAATATTTTATGGACCTGACAGTCTACCTCTCCCACCTAGATTGATTGCTATAGAAGAGATTGTGGAAGATCTTCCATCCAGTACTCCATCGCATTTTGGAGCTGGGATCACCCTATATCCTTCTTCGTCAGAAGTTAGTCTCCCTTCATCACAAGTTCTTATAGAATTGTTAGGAAATATTTTGGATAGACTAGATATGTCTGAACAATCATCGACATCCAGGACTATGTCATCTGATGCAACAGCAGCAGAACCTCCTGTTGCTACTCCAACAATGTTCGTTGTTGTACCATCTGTCCCAACTAGCTCTCAACCGCTAGATGGAGTCCATCCAGGGACTGTTTCAACAATATGGTCTGTTCGCGTTTGTTCATCAAGAATAATATCTAGAATCTCTTATGTTGAGTCTCAGCAAATTGATTCTTCGCAGCAGTATCAATTTGGGCAGTCCGGTCCCCAAAGGAAAATATTTCCTTTGAGCACTGGATTGTCGTCGTATGGGGGCAGTATGCCCTTTCATTGTTCCCTCTCGGAGAACAACCATATGAAAGTTCACAACAAAATTCGGGTCATGCTGGAATTATATCCAGTGGTTGGGTTCCAATACTGCCTCAACAACCAAGAGTTGTATACTCAATGCAACAAAGTCTACCTGTGTCAAATATCCACACTACACCGGCTATTGTGACAGTGTCGCAAGTACAAGCATTGTCTGTTGTATGCCAACCTCAAGTTTCTCAAGTCGTAATACAATAGCCTCTTGTCTCCACGACGCAACCACAATCACCGATTAGTGGCTCTTTAACTAGAGTGACCCAGGCTGAAACAAGTACTTTTACCCCTCATCTTAGTCAAATAGCCAGTATTGGACAACAGGAAATGGCTTCACAACCATGGCTGGTACAATATCAACAACCGCAATTCCAACAAGCTTACCGAGGACCTGAGCAACAAAGCTTTGCGGGTAATGGGCAGTCGTATATTCAAAATGGTCAACATCAATCATATCATAATGGTTATGCCCATCAGCCTTACCAAAGTTATCAGCATCAAATACATTATGATGGTATGTAAATACCCACTGCTCAGGCAATCCCATCTTATCCTGGGTATGCTTCGCTGAACTTGAATCAACAGTTGCCCTTCGTGGCGAGTTTAGAGTTACCAGATCTAAATAGGCTAACAAATGATCCAATTGCTTATGCCACTTGGTGGTCGGCGATTCCTCATAAACTTCCGTCAGATATTCCTAAATTTAATGGAAATTGGGTCAAGACTTGTCGAATCATGTGATGAGCTTTCATCTGTGGTGTTCATCCAACACTCTCAATGATGATTCGATTAGGCTTCACCTTTTTCAGTGAATGTTAATTGTTCTGGCAGCAAAATTGTACATTGAATTTCCTAGAGCTTCATTCTATAACTTCAGCACCCTTGCCAAAACCTTTTTAACCCATTTTCAATTACCAATAAGGTACGAAACGGGAACAAAACTCACCAATTTCTAAAATACGACAGCCACTCACATATCTAATCATATTCATAAGTGGCAACGTTGTCGTAGAATGGTAAAATCATATGTTCTTGATCAGCTGCTAGCTAAATGGTTTATTAAGTCATTGTTACCTTTTATTACGGAAGATGTGGCAAAGGGAGGGGTCATCACTGAAGAGCAAGTCATTGCTCGTGCGCAATATCTAGACTTGCTTTATACTCAGTTTGGCATGCTCTACGACAAAATCCATGATGCTCCTAGACTAGAGTTTTATGTTCCTCATCCTCCTAAATAAAACAAAGACTCTTATGCCGATGATGGCATGATAGGTATGACTAGCACGAAAACTGTAAAGGCTACATCAAAGAAATACCGTACGGTTTCTAGTCAAAATGCAAAAGAGAAACTTCTCGCCTCAGAGGTTAATGTCATCTCGACCGACAAAGGCAAAGAACTGAAGCAACCAGGAGGCAAGAAGAAAAAGAAAGGGAAAAATAAGAAATAGGAGTCGTCTCCTAAAAAATCTTCTGCAAACCCTTCTGGAGAAAGGAAGCCAAGTCATCCATGCTTTATATGCGATGAGGATCATTGGATGAAAGATTGTCCACATAAAGCTGAGCTTAGGAAATTCTTCAAGAATTCAAAAACCTCAGTGGTATTGACTGATCCGTTTCCAAACCCAGGAACCAATCTGGTTGCTAGTGACAATGCTTCCCCATCCCAAGTGCTTATGTTGTCCATTTCGAAACAGAAAAATGATGCTTTGATATCGACAAGGAATAAAGATTACGGGAATCCACAGCTGTCGAACAACAAGGCTAATGATCAACCTAGTAGTTCGACAACAAATTCAACCGAAGTTGTGCCACCCATCATTCCTGAGCTAACGATAAAGCTACCAAAGGGAGTAGTACATAAATTGACATTTAATCCTTGTGCCAGAGCAGCACAGAATTATAATATAGTAGAAGAACTGGCACAATCGTTGTCTGCTATGTCGACACTTGAGGTACTAAAAAATTGCCCCTCCTAGAAGCAGGCTCTATTATCAACAATAGGTGGGATTGACCTAGCGGATTCCAATATTGTGGCCTTTAATCATAAAGGATATGACCCGCAGTTACCAGCTCAACTCGCTTTCCTCATTCAAGTGAAAGCCCTCAACAAAATTGTTCATCGAACAATTATTGATGAGGGCGCATCTACATGTATTATGTCAATGAGTTGCTAGAAAACTTTAGGCTCACCACCCTTGTCACGATTGTCAATGACGTTAAAAGCATTTGATGGACGAACATACACTCCATACAGGATTTTAAGTAACTTGCAAGTCGAACTGGGGGGCAAAACAGTAGAAATTAATGTTGAAGTTATCGATGGAAACCTCGATTACAACATCCTACTGGGAAGGTCCTTGATATATGCTATGGTTGTTGTTGTGTCGACATACTTCAGAAAGATTGCATTTCCTTTTCAAGGAGGGATTACAATCGTTGACCAACAAACCTTTCTCCCCAACAGTTCACAAGTTACGGTAAGCATTCTGATGATCCATAGAAGTTCTCAGTTGCTTCAAAATATCGGAGTAGGCCTACTAAAAGACCCTACATTGATGGGTACTTTTGCCCTACTGCCTCCAAACAATCCGGTAGAAGTGGCCATGGTGGGAACCTGCAATATGATGTCTTCTATTCAAAAGATGTCTGAACACGATGTTAGCATGGATCATCACCATGTTTTGCCTCCAAGCCCAATAGAAATATTATAGCAATCAATGTTTTCGGCATGCGAGGCAAACCCAAATCAGTGCTTATCGAGCGTGTTTGGATAGATAGGTCTAAGGAATATGGTACCTCTTTAGATTCCTGGTCGCATGTACATTCTACAGACGAAGGAATTGTTCAGTCAATGATGATAGAGGGGGAACCATGGTAAGATTACCACCATTGTTCCCATCTTCTAGATTACAAAGAAGATTGTTCCAATGACCTTAATCATCCTTCAGTTTTTGATTTCCTATCAAATATTGTAAATACAGTGGATTTCGAGAGAAACCTGTCCAATTTTGAAGAAACTATTGCCATAAATATCTCGACCAAACTAGAGGTCGTAGAGAATATTCATGTCAGCGAATCATGTTCTTCTTCAAAACTGAAAGTATATTACGCTCTCTTTCGTGAGTTCAAAGATGTCTTTGCATGGTCATATGAAGAAATGTCAGGCATTGACTCGAGCATAGTTGAACATGAAATTAATATGTATCCAAATGTCAAACTAGTACCACAATAGCTTCGACAGGTGCACCCGAAGAAAGCCACTTCCATCAAGGTAGAAGTTGAAAAACTTCTCCACGGTGGTTTCATTTACCCGGTTCCTCTAACCAATTGGGTATCGAACATTGTTCCTGTGATGAAAAAGCAAGGAACGATTAGAGTGTGCATCAATTATAGGGATGTAAATCAAGCTTGTCCAAAAGACAACTACCCTACACCCTTCATCGACTAGATAATTGATGATTGTGCTGGATTTTCATTTCGTTTATGGATGGGTTTTCCAGTTATAATGAAATAAATATCCGCCCATAGGACTAGTCAAAGACTGCATTTATTTGTCCGTAGGGCACATTCGTGTACCACAAATTACCTTTTGGTTTAAAGAACGAAGGGGCAACCTTTCAGAGGGTAATGAATTATGCCTTCCATGACATCAAGAACATCATTCACCATACCTCGACGATCTTTCGGCTCATTCGCAAAAGCATACCGATCATTCGTAGCATTTGAGAGCAATATTTCTACATTGCTGATACTACAAGATACGACTCAATCCACACAAATGTGTGTTTTGTGTCAGTTCTGGTCGTTTACTTGGCTTTGTAGTCTCAAAGGATGGGATTCGTCTCGACCCATGTAAGGTTCAGGAAATCATCAATTTGCCTCCACCTTCAAATTTGCTTCAAATATAGAAACTCCAAGGGAAAGCAAACTTTCTAAGGAGGTTCATTCCAAATTACGTCGAACTTGCTAAAGGTTATACGCGTCTATTGACAAAAGAAGTACACTTCATCTGGGATCAGGTCGTGCAAGCTTCCTTTGATGCTCTAAAGGAATCCCTAATAAAAGCATCATCAATGTATGCTCCCGATTATCAAAAAGACTTTAACCTATATTTGGCTGCAGCGGATACAACCATTGCAATGGTTCTAGTTCAAGAAGACAATGGAATAGAACATCCTGTCTATTATTTAAGTTGAAACTTAAATGATACGGAAAGCAAGTACTCCTATATTGAAAAGCTAACTCTCGCAGTTGTTCAAGCAATACAGAGATTTTGACACTATGTCCTCTTTTGAAAAACTACCATTTTGTCAGATTGCAACCCCATGACTTACATCTTGTCACGACAGTTGCTTGGGGGAAAATATTCGAAATGGATAGAAATTTTGCAAGAGTTTGATCTGGAATTCGTAAAATCCAAATCAAAGAAAGCCCTGGTTTTCACGGAGTTACTATGTGACTTCCCATCGTTGTCCACCGATTCAACATCCAAAGCAACAATCGTGCATGAATCTTTATTTCTAATATCTTCAAGCGACCTGTCGTATGGAGATATAATAATCTATCTCCAGACCCAAACATATAGGTCTAATACCTCTCGCTCAGAATAGCAACGTACTCGATACCAAGCAAAAGACTACATGATTGTCGGTGATACACTTTACCGTCGTGGTATCAATAAAGTTCTGCGAAGGTGTCTCACCCATGAGGAGGCCGAAAAAATCCTAAATGATTGTCATTCAGGCGCATGTGGGGGGCATCAATATGATAATACAGCACAAAATATTTTACGAGCAGGATACTTCTGGCCAACAATTTTCAAAGATTGCATAACCGCAGTCAGAAGTTGCCATGCTTGTCAAATCTTCGATCGCAAAACCAGGATACCACCCATACCTCTGTAGCCAGTAGTTGTTGTTGGGCCATTTGCCAAATGGGGCATAGATTTCATGACATGTAATCACACCTCGGCCGAGGGATATGGGTATATCATAGTTGCAGTTGACTATTTTACGAAATGGACCAAGGTGATGCCTACATTAAACAACAGTGGCAAAACGGCTGCTCTTTTCTTTTTCAATCATGTAGTCTCCAGATTCATTGTTCCACAAGCTATAGTCATAGATCATGGATCGCATTTCCGCAATCACATGATGGTTGAGTTGGCTAACAAATTAGGACTATCCCACGACAGCTCTACTCCGTATTATACACAAGCTAATGGGCAAGTTGAGGTAATTAACAAAGTCCTGAAACGCATGCTACAAAGGTTGATTGGAGTCCATAAATGGAGTTGGCACCTAATCCTGTACTCAGCCTTGTGGGCGAACCGGACATTGGTGAGGAATGCGACCGAGTTTACACCCTTTCAGCTGGTGTATGGCCTAGAAGCAATCTTACCAATTCAATGTGAAATCTCGTTCCTCAAGCTCGCAGTAGACCTTTTTCGTGGAACTTTAGAAGAGGAGGCTCGTTTCTTGGAATTAATCCAACTGAATGAAACCCATCATGATGCCACCTTAGCTAACGAAGTGCATAAGAAACAAGTCAAGGCGCAGTTTGACAAGAATGTCAAACCCCGTGTCTTCTCAGAAGGTGACCTGGTCTTACTTTATGACCACAATTCCGATAAATTGGGAGCAGGTAAGTTCCAATATTTATGGATGGTCCCCTATATTGTTAAGTGTGTATTAGCAAAAGGAGCCTACGAGCTAGTAGATTATGATGGGATTCCACTGTCGCAACCCCGAAACGGGTTGTACCTTAACCATTACTATGCTTGACTCGGTGTAGTAACCTCTTCATATGCTTTTGTTACATTTTTTTTTTTGCTAAGAGTGATCATTTTGGTTAGGTAATCCACTTTTGCATTTCTTGCAGATGTCGAATCGCAGCCTGGGCCATCTTTGATTTAAGCGGCAAGTTAGTGAGTTTCAAAGGGGTATGTATTGGTTGATTGATGAACAACATCGCTGAATACAGTGCGTTGATAGAGCTCCTTTCTGATGCCATCGTGCATGGCATATGCCAACTTGTCATCAAGATAGACTCATAACTCGTCATTCTATAGCTTACCAGCATCTATTTTGTGTAGAATCCAGCTATCTATCGTATGTTCCTAAGGGTCAAAATTTTGGAAAGGAAGTTTAATTCTATTCAATATCAACACATTTCCATAAACTTAAACACATTAATAGATTCATTAGCAAATTATGTGTTAGATAGACATTTGCAACATTTATAAAAGAAAAGTATTTTATCGATATTTGCATCAGGATCATATAACTTAACCAAAATAAAGCTCCGAAAATCAAAAATATATATATAACTATTTATCGTTTGCACATAGTGTCTTGTTTCCAAGACAAAATCAGTCATATGACCCAAAAAATCAAACTTCTCTGGGGCACCCTAGTCTAATGGTGCTGGTGATAACAAGTCACTGCCTGTGCAATCATGCATAAAAGCCTAGTCCATCGAATCGGCACGCCAGTGGTATGTCGTTGTAATCTCAGAGACGGCTCATCAGTCCTCACATCTAGGATACCAAGGGTGAGACACTCAATCTGATCCTGCAACACAGCAAGAGTCTTGGCAACATCCAGGTTGCGAAGGACAACCCTCCCTATAGCCTCTCCTGCTGGAACGACAGTTGCTACTCTCAGGCGCACTATTGGTCGCACTGGTCTGATATTTGCATGAGCACATGAGTTTTGATTAGTCCTGGTAAAAGAAAGCAAAAGAACATTATAAAAGAAATAAACAGGGATATGGTTAGAGATTTTTACCTATGACACCCCACTGCTCGCCAGCCGACAGTGCCAAATCTGGGTCACCCCGGAAATCCATACCAGCATACGGAGACTCAGCATAAACCATCTGTTGACAGTTGAACCACTCGAGAAAGGCATCAAACAAAGAAACCTGCGATTGACCAGCATGTCGGGTCATAAGGTCGACCCATCTCTGCATTCGTGGCTTAATCGGTGGGGGCAAACTGAGTGAAATGTACTGTGGCTGCATCAGTGGGATTTTCTCCAAGGTGAAAGCGATCAGAATAGAACCATAGCCAAAGTTCTTGGATCTTCCATTTTTCACCTTGGTAAGTTGTTCTTTTATCACCGAAAGTACTGCATCACACCAGTTGAATACCTTTGTTTCAAGGCATTCCAAGGCGTACTGCATATAGGACCTGTTGGCCAAGTGAAGGGCCACGCTACCAAGCAATCTAGCAAAGGTGAATAAGATAGTCCTCAAGGACCTCTCAGTGACATCTTGGATATTGATCTTGTCGTCCCTGCTCAGCTGAGATCCTTCTCTATAGTATCGGTGAATATAATCCGTCACGGATTCACCCCCACAGGTAGAACCTGATAGTAAGAAAGGGGCACCATGCCTCGATAAACCGGTCAAGAAGTAGATGTCCTCAACAGTCAAGGGGATGGATTTGCCTCTAATTTGGAACACTTGGTTAGTAGGATCCCATGCATCGAGGAAATATTGCAACAAGTTGATTTGTTGCCTCATGCTAGATATGTGGAAGAACTTGAGAAAACCACAGTTCCACAATGCAGTTACCGTACCCGGATCATGTAAGGCAACCATGTTCTCTTCTTCATGCTCACGTTCTCACCATGTAAGAATCATTTTGCTCTGATGAATCTCTGAAAAACAAACAAGAGAAGAATTAGGATCCTGATTTGGCAAAAAAAGGCAAAAATTCCATGAAAAATCAGTGCAAAAGTTTTCCTCCTTGTGCCCATCGCACCGCAGTTGTGTACTAGGTGAGATGCATACTGACTAGCCAATGTCCAACCCAGTATGCATCGCACCTTTCGATGTATACTAGGTGCAATGGGGGCAGAACGAATTGTTCAAACCCCAGAGGCTCAAAAAAGCAAGAAAACATGCTCAAAATTCAAAAAGGAAAGAATGCAATTGAAGAGCTCAGGTTTAGCTCCTACCTGGTCCAGACGGCGCCAAAAATCTTCCACAGAATCTCTCGAAATCAGCTATTGAAAATCAATGGGGAAAACACCTCCAATGCTCCAACAAACCCAAGTTCAAATGAAATGGTAAAATGAGGGGTAAAAACTACTTTTAAGTTACTTTTCATGTAATCCGAGTAAAGTATTAGTGTTTTAGCTCATTTTTCAAGCATGTATTCACATTTCTAATCAATTTGACGGAGCAATTGAATAGGTAGTACGACTGTTAAAAGAACATAGTGTTAGCGGTGAAATCAATATCAATGACCATTATCATGAGCAGTTTTACGCAAAGTTCGAGCTCGTTAAAAATTAAACCTAAGAAATGAGCATATGTTCCACCAGATTTTAAACTCATTAAAAAATGAACCCCCTCTGGTAAATAACCATTGGAAACGCATTATCATCAGCTTTTGAGCCTTGGTCGTGTTCTTACCATCACCTCCACTCTGTTTTAACTGATCATACGCCTCCATTTGATTGTTTACCCCTTCTAAGGAACAATTACGATGAGTGATTCTGTTGGCCATCTTCTTTGCACTACCGTGATTGGAAAGTTCCAAACCTCACCTGGAACCAGCTGCTACCCAAACATATCACTTGTTTGTCAAAAACAAGTCTCCTTTAAGCTCTTTTCATCTAACTCGTAAAATATGAAAAGATTGTCGAGCAATTGGCCTCTCCAGCTCATTAAAGCTATCGGAAGTGTTATCCCTCCTCTATATTTTACTCTTTTTGGACCTGAGGGATCATTACACAAAAATATCGAGCGCTTGTCCTGTTCGGCTCATTAAAACTATCAAAAATTCATCCCTTTCGTATTATTTTATACTTTTTCGGACTCAAGGGATTATATGATGAAAAAGGATTGCTGGAGTTTCCTTTCCATCCCTTTTCAGACTCTCTAAAATTGAAAAAGGACCAAGTTATCTTTGTCGTTAAACTCGTTAAAACCAATAGCGACAAACTTGTCCATGTAGATAAGAACGAGTTTCACTGTCGCTAGGCTCGTTAAAACATAGCGACGGGTTTGCCCGAAGGGAAAATTATAGATCAAGAATATGTTATCCTCCTCAAGCTTTCCAAAAATAAAGAGGTACTAGTCAACAATGGCTGGGGAAAAATTGGGAAGAAAACTTGAAGAAACTTTATTGGTAGCAAGTCGCTCTTGAACATGACACTTTCACTCCATCACCATGATTGAGTCAGGTTGGTTTATTCCGTTCACCAGTCATATTACCATTGATCCACTGTACCATCCATTTTTGGGGTTAACGCTACCAATCCATTTCAGTGTCACCAATATGTTCAAGAGAAGTTGCTTAGAGAATTCACCAATCCAGCTTCTGTCTCACCCGCTGCAATACCTTCACGCTTCATTCTTTCATGACCGCCACTCTGAACCTTGTATCATCAGATCATTTTCACCTCCACAAAATCATTTCCTCTGTTCCGTGTTGTAGATGTGGGATTCATTAATACCCTCCTATGATGGGTCACTTGTCGACATCATCTCATTATCTAGGAAGTCGACCTAGGAACAACCCTTTTAGTACTTTGAAGCTTGCATGCCTCAATGGAAAGTTTCTCACTTCCGGCAACAGGTTTACATCAATGGCCTTCGATTGGAAGATTTTGTGTGGTGTTCGACGCCAAGTCCAATTTTCACACCACATGAATTGTATTGTCGTACCTTGAAGGTCATCATCATTATCGGTGATTCCTCTTGCACCTGTTAACATGTTACATCATTGGCTGGTAATCAGGCAATGTCTTTCCATGTTCAACTCCAGAACATCTTTTCACATGGATTGACTTGTACTTCGGGTGAAGATTGAACGAGTTTGAAGACCCCGGATCTAGTTTCATCCATTCGGGCTGTGATATATTCAGGAAAATAAAGACATCAAATGTACATCATAGCTGCATAGATAATCATCCAACCCAAAGGATGATGGCTCTATCAGAATCATCAGTCTGCCACACAGATGGTTATCTGTCCTATGTACATGAGAATGAATTTATAAAGCTCAGCATGGGAATGCCCACCTCAGCTAGATCATGAAAATATTATGAAGATAATGTATTGTATTGTATCTTATTACAGGTCACCTTCCAGTTCAAAAAACCTCGGATCCTCATGATAAAACATGTCACCCAACTTCAAAAAGATTTACGACCTCATGCCTCAGGGGGCAACTGTTATAGACATATTTGGGCACTGCAACCCCAATCACATATGTCCAGAAACCAAGGGCTTTTAAGTCCCTAAAAGTGTTGCTTCATACCCTAAAGGTGCAAGGTCAGCTGATTACATCATCTCCCAAAAATTCTCCATGAAAAACTGCTCAGAACTCGTCAAAACTGGACCATACTGACTGCTCAATGCTAAGGGTATGATGCATCTCACCTGCCACATGCAAAAAGTGCAATGCATACTGGAAAGCCCTTCTGTAGGGTGCAATGAGCGAGAGTAGACAAATGGTAGAGGCAGTTTGCAAGGTGGATGGTCGTGCAATCTTCCAAAAACTTCTCCTGTGACACTTGCCTCTCTGAATTCGCCCAGGGATGAGTAAGAGATCATGAAATCTCCAAGTGGAATTGAGAACTATCAGAGAAATGACACTAATCACAATCCCAAAAGCTGACTCACCCACCTGCAAATAGCTATATATGGATCCCTCATCCTAGAGATCCAGAGGCTGGAATCTTGTATTTTGTAAGGAAGTGATGTTGGTTTCTTTGTGGAACATCATAGTGTTGGGTGATCTAAGCTTTTCATGAGGTGAAGAAGGGTTTTCATGCTGGGAGGATGATGATGGGTCATATCAATGGGTTGTAATCCTCTCTTCTATTCTTTCTATCAATAAATCTATTTGAGTTTTCCTCCACATTCCTGTATGTTTGAACTGGTATATGCATTTGTGTGGTCAATATATATCTGGTCCTATATTGTTTATAATTGTAGATCTTTGTGCTTTGATGGTATTGTACTGCTTTGAATTTTCAGGTGCTCTTTGAAATGGGAAAAGCAAGGAAGGAGCAACAAATATCTGTCAAAGGGGAGAGGAAACAAGCAAGGAGCCAAGCGAAAGACTGAGGTTGATACTCTCTACTTCTCTCTCATCTACTTCTCATAAAGGAAAACGAAAGTAACTTTAGTTTGTTTGTTTCTAAGATAGCTACCCATCTTAGTGGGACTAGCAGCTTTGAATGGACACTAGATTTCCCAATAATAGTGACGAACACCAATCTACCCTGATTAGGATACTCGGAGGATGATCCAACTGTCCTGCAACCATTTGGTGCTCCTCTTGACATACATGCAACTTATGATTTGACTTCTCATAGGATGTCCTCAAAACTGTCTAACTGGACTAAACAAGCCAACCATGCAATCTGGTCCAAAACTAAACCCCACACCTAGCAACAATTAACTCACAAAACATCATGACATATGTTTACCTCTCACTAATTTAGGACTTATTCTTATGTTTTTGACTTCGATCTAGTTAGGGCATGTTACATTCAACCTACAACCCTTCTCCTCTACCCAAAAGTGCTCCTAATAGTTGTGCTTGTGCTTTATTTGGCTCTTCCAACCTTTGTTGGCCCTTTAGGACAGATCTACACTCTAGATAGGCCTCTCACCCCCTTTTCTTAATTGATTTTAGACCATCAACCCCTCCCGTAGCCTCTAATCTAAACTATGGATTGTTCCTTGAGGTTTCTTCCACACAATACAATCGTAAAGCTCCTCAAACCAGCCCATAGATGTTCCCTTTCCATTAGGCCTTCATGTTGATTAACATGGCACCCAAAACTACCCTAGAAAATCTTCATGTCTACGCTTCTCCACCTTTGATTGGCTGCTCCTAAACTACGACACAAAAAAGATACAAAAGAGTTCGAGTTGCTCACATGTGTTGCTCAAGGATGACAAGAAATCACTCCAACCTCACCTTGTATTTATACCAAACACAAGGGCTCTAACAACTCATTGAAAAGGGCTTGACAATTGTCATTAATTCTCTTAACACTAGGACGCTTTGACTTCTTCTCGTGCAAGCCCGCACTCTAACTTCAAAAATTCATATCTCATCATAGACAACTCATATTTGATTGGTTTACATTTATCTTGGTTACTCTTAGGATCCTCCAACATATTAAATCATCACATGTCGATAACTCCCCATGAATGCACACCCATGCACTTGGGTGTAAAGCCCATGAGCTTGTGTTCTAAGCCCACAATTCATACTTCTGTGCCCATTCTTCCCAAACCTACTAGTGTAGGGTTTGGAGTACCTCCCAAGCTACAAATCTCAACAATCCCTCTTCATGAGAGAGGTGCTTCAAACACTAGGAAGTCACCATCATCATCATCATTTCCAGTGACACTAGACCATCTGGTGTCCATCACTGCAGCATACTTCGTATAATGAACCCTACAATCTCAGTAGTGCCTCTGCCTCTTCTCACCTTAACATGAAGACATCAATACTTACATATTGTTTCTCCCTCTAAAATTAGACTCCCTTTGATTTTACACGATCTCTACTGGCTCAACTTGTCATTGATTTCGTGTCCTACAAGGTTAGTCAGAGTTGCGGTCGAACATTGAACATCATCCCCGCAACCTAGTCTTACACGAAATCATCCTCCTGGATCAAACACAACTTGTGAAAATCCCTCCAATCTCATATATTCAACATCATGATCAGATGATCGATTTCTAGTTCGAACCATTTGCTTTTGAATACTATAGGGCATACATTCCGGTTTCATTCAGCAACTAGTAGCAAAATTATTGAGGGCAATGTGCACAACCATATTAAGCCAGTATTCTTTCGGATCATAATTGTACACTTGGGGTTTACATATCTTGCATAGCAAGCCCAAGTTCCATTATTCTTACCCACTTATGTACTATAGTTTATAATTATTAATAAAATGGATTAGCTACTCAACTCTATTTTCCTATTGTTTTGATGTGTATTTCCGATGCTTCATTTACGGTTGTTGTTTCCTTGTATATATATTTGTTTATTGTTGTAAATTTATGTTTGGGACATTACATAACCTCCATCATTTTAGCTCTGCTTATTATGCAAATAGTGATATATTTTTTATTAATAATTTTATGTACTACATTTACATTACTTAGCCCTTGATGATATTTTTTGGTTCAAAAGTTAACTCTCATATATATGCATTAGGTGACATTTCAAGGATGAAAAATATGGTGTTGCTAACATTAAAATCATCGTTAACTATATTTTGTGAAATGATATAGAGAATCCTTGATTTGTTATATTTTTTTTACCTTAATGGATTTCTTTCTTTTCCTTGCTTTGTGCTAAGAATGCATGATTTTTTTTGTTTCCCCACCTTCCTCCCTCATTTTTTTTTCCCTTTAATCATTTAAAATATGTATACCTACTTAGAGTCTTCAAAAGAGAAAAAAAACATAGTCTTGTGTGTTCAAAATGTAAATCTCTTAGAAAAGCTACCAACAAAAAAACTCAAAATCTTTATAAAACATTGATAAAATATTTAAAAACCTTAATTTTTACCATTATATATTTTTAAAAAAAATTAGTAAAACACCTTTTATAGAGAATCTTAAAATTAATTTAAAAAATAACAAAATTATTAATGAAATGTAACTTATAATATTTTTCAAAACTATTCGAATATCTCTATAAAACCAAAAAAAATTACAATTTTTAATTCACTCCAATCAACAAATTCACTCCAATGCATTTGTGGTATTATTTTAAATCTAGTCTGGACAACCTATTTCATTGGCTACCTTTTCATTTTTAAATGAGATTGATACTCTGAACACATAAAATATATATATTCGAAACTATGCTTATCTATTTTTTATGGAACCAAACCTTAACCAAAAAATCCCGGTTTCTACTTTTTCCTTAAACAATTTCCTTCACTATCTCGATTTCCCTTTTTTTAAATTGCAGTACTGTTCTAAGCATCTTCCTGAAACCGAAAATTAATCAAAGAAATCCATCTCTAAACCCTTTCTCCACTTCTTACCCCGCTGGCACGTAATAATAAACAAATGATAAATTGTTGAAACTGCCATATGTCTTCATGACTAAACGTAAGGCGTGCGAGTAGCGACCATTATACAATATGGACAAATATTTCTTGCTCTCAGATACAGAAAAGGAAAGTCCATCGACGATATGCTTTTGTCGTGCATATTCCCTCGAATCCCGAGATACATTTGACAATGCACACTATTTTTCTGACATCCTGTAACAACCTCGCAGGCTTGCATTTCTTTGTTGAGTTGGGTTTCCACATACACCATTTCCCAAGGCGCCGCCGAGCTGTGGATGGTTGCTAAACCTCGGAACCTTTGAGATTCCAAACATTCTCTTGACTTAAATGATTGGATACAAACTCCGAGCAGCCACCAATGTGCTGTGTGATCTCATATTTTATGATGTCAGCCACAAAGTGCCGTGGCCTCATATTATATTTTACGGTGTCGCTGTCAAAGTGTTGTGTGGTCTCATATTGTATGATGTCACCCAAGGCCAACCTGTAATCGAAGTTTACTTTTTAGTCACCACTTCTCAGATCTAGGATGGCATTTGCTAACGCAGTGGTCTATAACGCGACTTTTTGAAACCTTTTTTGGCGGATTTTTCCGGTCAAAATCCGGCAGCAATTCATTGGAATCCCAAGTTTGATAGCTAGTTTCTGCACAATCAATGGCTCCCAGGGGTTTTTCAGGGCGCTTAATCCAAATATGGAGTTAAAAAACCATTTTAACTGCTAAAAATCAAGATTTAACCTCATTTCTTCCGCCGGATTCCGTCACCGGAATCTCCAAAAAGTCGCATTATAGACAACTCCTTTGCTAACTTGAAGTCTAGCCTACAAATGCCCAAAATGCCCATTCTAAATTAAAAATTCAATTAATGGGTGCCAAATCTTTATCATACTAAAGGTGGTAGGAACTAGTGTTTTTACTCCATGACTTTAAATTGGTAAACAAAAATAATGTTAGGCTATGTAATTAAATAAAAATAAGATGACTAAGCTTGCCTTAATGACATTTATTAGATTAAAAAAAAAAATCAATGCTTTTGTTTGGTTAGTTTTGATGATCAATTAGCTCGCATGGAAAGAAATTTTCAATATGGGAGACTGTTGGGCAAGGCAGGTCCCGTGTAATGGTTTTGGGGCTTAAAGCCCACAATTTTGGGTAAAGGCGTTGTAAAAGCTTCACAAAGTGCACGGAGCGAGAATTGTAAGGAGTCAAGTCAAAGGGTTGTCCGCCCGAAAATAATATAAAAATAATATAGGATATGTCGGCCTACCCATGGTTTGTGGACCATAGGAATGTATAAATAGAGCGAGGCTCTAAGGATAGAAAGTAGTTTTTTTGGGATCTGATCTAAGGTTCTATGGGTTTTGAATACGTTATTGGGTTCTGAGTCTGTAAGCCCGAGTAGTGGGTTGTAATAGGGAATAGAGGCTCTGCAGCTATGTGCGCAGAGGCCTGGTAGAGTCCGTAGCTGTGTGCACGGATCCCTACAGCTAAGTGCGCAGGGTGGAAGTGGAATGCATTGGAACAAGAATTAATAAAAGATAAGTTCTTCTTGAAATATTGTGCCTTATTTACAGATCTGAATGATCTATGCTTGATTATATGTTTATGTAGGATTTATATTTGTGCACACTAGTTACAAAGGCTAAATAAGAAAATAAGGATAGTGAACCGAATCAAAGCTATACTATTCCCAACTGGGCTTAGGTCGTGAATTATTGTGCTCCGCGTGGTGCTACGTGAGGGTTAGACTGCTATGCAGAATGGCGTAAGTATGAAGGGTTGATTCGTGACCCCTCCAGACCTCATCAAGACATCCCTAGGGTGCGGAAACCTGGTTCTAGCGGCCTCCCATACTACCTCGGGTTGGACCTCAGTCCATGCTCCGTGGACTGTTGTTGAAAGGGCCGGTAGTAGCGGGATTTGTTTGGCTAAAACACTGTTGACCCTGGGTCAAGCCCCATCAAGCCAATAAATGATTATGTTGTGGGGATCGAGATCTACCTGAGGGGATATCTAATGTCAAAACGTTGGAACCCTATGAAGAAGGAAATTGAAAAGTGGTTAGATCAGAAGCTTCACAAATTTGTGGTACAAGAAAACAAAACTCCGCAGATATCTGAGAAGAGGTGGCTAGATCGCTGCATATATATGGAAATCCACGAGATATTCTTTGCAACCTTCTCTTCTGAACTATACACGTGGATCGCAAGAGTAGCTGACAACCAAGGAAGGTGTAAACTCAACCATCCGATAGTGTGGACACCAGAGTTAGTGCGCAGGCTAGAGGCATCAGAAGATAAGATCGTGTGGGTTGTAGACCGTTGGCTCAATCGGGTAATAGGAGGGTTTATTACTGAATTTGTGATCGACACGACTGTAAGCTACAACGAAGCCGAAAAACATTTTCTCAAGGGACCGCAAGGTAAGTACATCAAGCACTTGAATACTTGGATTAAAATGTTGTTGTGTGAAAAGAAGGTTATGTGAATCCATTGATGTTTGGGATAAGGTAAAGCGGGAAAAGTTACCAAGGGACTGAAGAATTAGAAAACAATCCCCTGATTTCCCTTTCGTGAGAAAGTGAGGAGGAGCTCATTGGGTTCTCCCCAAGAAGTGTGGTCCAATTGATAAAGCAATGCATCTCACAGTTACCACCTCCGTCCATGCTGCCACCAACTTCGCCTACATCCACTCCATCTTCACCCACTCCTCCTCCACCAACCCCAAGGGCTAGTTTGGTGAATGCGATCAAGTTTCCCGTGTTTAGAGGGGTAGGAAATGAAGAACCAGACTAGTTCTGGTCTGTGGTAAAGACAGTATGGGAAGCCCAAGGAGTTATAGATGATAACATTAAAAAGGCTACACTAGTGAGCGTGCTGCAGGATCACGCGTTGACATGGTATATCAAGCACTCTAGCGATCACCCAAATGCCATAATAATAGAGATCCATGATGCATTGAACAATTAATTTAGTCAGTCGAAATCAGAGACCCAGTTGATCATCGGATTCAAGGAGATCCTAATGCTCCCAAGTGAGACCCCTTAAGATCTGGATCAGCGCTTGAAGAGTATGATCCGTGAGGCTAATATGACACTTTCAGATGCGCAACACCATGCCTAGTTCGTGGCATCCCTAACACTGCACTTAAGGAAGACATTGTCACAATAGAAGATCTCAACCTAGGCTGAAGCATTAGAGGTAGTAATGAGATTGCAGGAAACTCTCATACAAGATCCTGGGTTTGGAGTTCAACAAATCCACGCGCAACTACAAAACCTATCCTTGGAGATGCAGAATTTAAAGTAGGATAGGGTGCACAGGGCAAAAGTCCGTGAAGAAGTGTGGTGCATCAAATGTAAAGGCTAGGGCCACGATAAGGATCATTATTTAGTATTCATGAACTATTTGGCGGGGGGGTGACCAATTCCATTGAGACCGAAGGCCCAAGCAGGACCAAGTACGGTGCCCACATTCTAGTGCGCAATCTGTCAGGTGGGAGGAAAGCACAAGATGGACAACTATTACCTGTTGCAGAAATATACGCAGACTCCCAATCAGTGGGCCATGATGAGCAGACATGTCAGAGCTATGAACTAATGATGGATAGGACTCCATCCTATCGAATGTAGACCATGACACGAGGCCTCGACCCAGCTGCAGCAATAGCGTGCGGTGGATTCCAAGGACGCGGGCAAGGACAAGGAGGAATGCAACCTAGGCGAGGGTGCGGACAACTAATCTGTTATAATCATGGAGGACCAAGACACTACACTCATGATTGTACCAACCGAACGATAATTTCTTGCCTGTATTATGAGCAGTTTGATCATGAAATGGTAGATTTCCAAACATTGATTGTACAAATGCGTAAGAAAGGGGTGCTACAACCTAACCCTACTCAAAATATCCAAATGATGAGGTCTGAACCGCATGAAGGAGACCCTATTGTGAAGATGATGCTTAGAAGTGGCATGACCATAGGGGAAGATAAGGGGAAGGTGCCTAAGGAAGGTCCATGGGTTTGCAATATTCCTACGAAGGAACTGGAGTTTGCCTTGGAAAATGCAATGGAAGCAGCCATGGAAGTTAAGAAGAGCTTCACGGAGGTCTCTACCTTAGGTAGTATGGACCAACCCGAGCAGGAAGTGGACTCCTCTATGCTAACTACCTTTTTAGAGACATGTATAAAGCTTCTACGCAACAATAAGGTAGTTAAGGGGTTACAAGAGCTAATAACTAGGTACGCAGGGCCAGGTGGAGCATGTGTGGTCCGAAAAGTAGGGAAGCATGCTTTGTGCACCAGACAGGAAATGCGATTGATGGACCAGATTGGCGACTTTGAGATGGATCAAGTCATCCTAGACTTAAGTTCAGATGCAAATGTGCTACCTAAACAGACATGGGAATGCATGGTTAGGCCCGCATTGCAAAGGTCTCCTATTCAATTATGAATGGTGAACCAACAAAAGATTGTGCCCATGGCAAGATTGCAAGGAGTGACAGTGGATATTGAGGGTGTGAGCACCCAAACAGATTTTGAGGTAATAGAAATTGTTGATAATAGCAACCCTTATCCGGCGTTGTTAGGAATCATTTGGGCAACGGACATGAATGGAGTCATCAATTTGAAGAAGAGGATGATGATATTCGAAAAGAAATTCCTGCGCATAGTGGTCTTACTATATCTGGCTGAAGGTGTGTGCTACACCGAACTGGTACGCGACAATGACAGTGATGATGAACTATATTGCATTTACCAGATAAGGGCGCAAGATCAAGATCGAGTGAACCCGACCACAGACGGTAGAATCTCATGGGAACGCGATAGTTCCTACACCTCGAATTCTGACGAGGAGATAGAACGCTAGCAAAATCGGTTGCACGAGGTAACAACACTGAGTTGCAAAATGATGATTAAATCAATGTGGCGCATGACATCTGAAGCAAGGGAAATGCCCCCATATGAGGGGTTAACAGGAGTGGAGAAATTCTTAGACAACTCTGAAAGACCGGTACCGGAACAACAACATCATGATGTAATAAAATGGGCGTTGCATAGAAACCCACATGATGGTGGACTCCATACGAGAGGCCTATGGCATAATGGCACAGGTGTGGAAGACAGGTGCGCTCGCAATGTGACAGATCCCAAATAAAGAGGATGGGTGGAGAAAGACTGAACAAACTCACATTACCAAGGGCACGGGGGGGATTGTTCGCCAAGGTACGTGACGACATAAATAGGAATCTGTGACTACAATTTGGAAAAGGCCACCTGTGCCCTCCGATGGTCAGATGGACTCGCACGATGCTATGCAAGAACTCAAACACGAGGTCGAGCCTGAGGCTCGAGAAGGATATAAGAACTAAAGTACCTAAAGAACCTCCGCATAGGACTGGGGATGACGCCATGTCAGTAGCGAGCACAGTGCGTAACGACTGGACTCAAGGACTCATAAGATCTTGTGAAGAGGAGTATGAAGAGATTCAAGAAGCTACTAGGCAAAGCAATGCGCAACTTCGCAAACTAGAAAGGAACAGGACACTACTTCAAACAAAAAATATGATGATGGACGTGGAAATTAAACAACGGGAAAAGGAATTGAAGGAGACCTATCTAAAAAAAATCTAGGAAATCACAGTCGGATAAGTGCAAACTAGACGCTGAATTGCATGATTGTGGCTACAAGCGTATTGACCAAATGTTGTGGAAGAGGTAGTGCTTTAGTATCTGGCGAAATCAAGAGAATGCACTGCATCTAGTAGTGTGCATAGCAGCACCCATCAACACCCTGTCACGAGTTCATCACGAGGACGCAATAGAGGTGCACTACGAGGGTGCACCCACCTGACTAGCCGAAGAGGAGATAGTCCCAACACTCCAGACAGTTGAAAGAGAGTGCAAGACTATAAATCAGGTTGTTAAGGCACTGTGAACCGTGAGAGGAGTACACCGGGTCATTGTATCATGAGGGTCATGGTTGCACAGACGGGGCTATGTTACCATGCGAAGAAACAAGGAAGTGACCATTGCTGCCACTGTTCATGATGAAACAGTTGAGTTAAGGCAAAAGAGAATGGCCGGTGGGAATTTAAGACATAAATTCAGATCTAGATTTGAAATGATCTGCTAACTTTGCAGTGTTAATAAGCCAAAAAATGGGGAAATGGTCAAGCCTGAACATCAAGGAGCTTACATATTGCAAATGACTCCCCACCAAACCACCATTGGCACTTTGCACATAAAGTTATTCTGTTACCAGGCAGACCTAAACATGATCAATGAGGTAGTCATAAGAGCAGCTCTATGGTTTCAAGTAATGCCAAAGGATACGCAGGAGACCCTAATTAAAATGTTATCAATCTCCAAGGAAACCATGCAACCAACCGAGATCCCTAAATCACCCAAGATGTCGCGGACCAAGAAGGACCTACAGGGAACAGGACCGGTCCGGATGTCTCCGCGAAATTTGTGATTCAGCCAGCTGTTGATGGAAGAAAAGGGGAAAATAGTTAATATTGAGAGCGACGATGAGGAAGAGGATCTTCCAACCTTTGTCGAAGAAATGGAACCAAAGGGAGACATGGAAGAAGACCTCCAACTAGTACAAGCGTCGGCCAAGTGGCCCAAGTATGTCCCTCCGTAGAAAGGGAGGGTCAAGGTACCTAAAGATTTGGATGTTGTTGGAAGCACACTTACAACCCTAACCCTCCCCAAGGGGGTTTTGTTGGAAGGAATGGCTGTCGACCACATTCCCTCTATGAAGTTTGAAGACTAGGACCTTGTGGATAGCGAGAAGTTTCCCCATTTAGATACTAGTGAGCTGATGGAGCAATGCACAGAGGGGTCTGTTACCAAATTGCAACCGCAGACCTAGCTATAGGGGTGGAGTAGGGCGAGCCACTCCACCTCCTATCAATTCCACATTTTCATCGGGCCCCAATCATGATATTTGTCATCAGACAACTACTCTGCCTGGTGCACGATGGGTACTTATGGCTGGAAGAGCTAATCCCCATCACGGTGGAACTCATTCATAGGATTTCTCGGCTTCCCTCTGTAGGAAGGGACCCAGCGGAAATAGTTGGCACCAATGGAGACTTGACGGTTGCCGAGGCAATGAAAAAGAAGTATAAGTTGGAAAAAACGTAGTGAGGGTATGTTATTAATAGCATTCAGGACAAAGAGGTCTGCATTGCTACCCAGTTGTTGGCAGGAAAGGTGATGCACAAATGTCGAAGCAATGAGGTACCAGCAATGGTCATCGCATTGGCTGAGCAATGTGCAGCACGGGTACAGTTCAACTAAGCATAGTTCCTCGGTGACGAATTTCTAACAAACTGCAAGGAGGTCCAAGAATAAGGTAAGGCCTTCCACTACACATGGTTGCTCTTATCCATATTAATGGTTACAGGTGAATTGCCTAAGGACAATCAGTTTCCTCCCCTCAGCCAGGACTGGCCTAAGGTAACAAAATACATGACGCTATGGGCCACAAAGGATGCCACAAGAATTAGGGAAGTCAAGATTTTCTGGATATTGATGCAAGTAAATATATGAATGTGGATCAACAAGCAACCGCGCCTCTCAGTTCAAGTATATGACAGTGTGAAGAGTATTGCAGACTTTAATGTAGATATGCACCATATGTATATCAGGTGCGCAAGGATCCCAAGCAGATATGGACCATGTTCCCCTTCATCACCATTAATGACACTGTTTTCATGGTACTCAACACCTGGCCATCGGAATGGCATGGATCAGATGTGGTCGCACACAACGAGACTGAGATTCAAAAAAAAAGGTTGCCACCAAATTTCTAGCACAGCAGAAGTGCAACAAACAGCTAGTGGAGGAAGTACGGGCATCCTGAGAGGTAGCAAAGGCTGCCACAAATAAGGCAGCAGTAGGGTGGGTCGCCCCAACGGAACACGAAAGAGGTTCGAACGTGACAATAGAGCCAAAAATAGAAGCTGGGACAGAAGGAGCAGACCCAAGCACCACCTCTACAACATTAAAACGGTCGCGCGTGACAGAACGGTCAAGGTCGTGGAAGAAGACCAAGGCCTCCAAGTTGGATAACGAGCCTATCACATTGGCCGAGGGCGCCCTATGTGATATCAGTGATACAGTTCACGACTCCACTAGGGAAGTGCTACAACAGGAAATGATGGGGCAGAGACTGTGTTGGGGGCACTCAAGACGCAACTGCAGGAACTTCAGATACGACCCCCATAGTAGGGACTGGTAGTCGCTTATGAGGCTATGACTATGTTAGCAACTGAGCTACAAGCCAAAATGGCTAATATTGTCACACTACCGAAAGGAGCACCAACAGCAGACAATGAGGAGGATAGAGCCATGGTAGGTCAGCTCAAAGGATTGGGATTAAATTTGGCTTCCCTCCCATGAGAAATTTTATATCAGCTACAGGATGGAGCAATAGTAGTGTTTCACACTAGGGAAGGACGTGTAGTATAGATACTTAGTGAACAGAGAATCAACATTGAGCAGTTGAGCCTCAAACGTGACGAAGCAATAGCACAAACTTGGGAACTGGAGAAAATTCTTGAGGCAGCATGTCGTTGTGCCCCTGAGCTCGAGATTATTGCAGATGTACAAGTAGACATAAGGATCCATATATTGGACAGTGGATTCCACGAGGCGAACGAGGAAGCAATGAGGATACAATTAGAACTCACCATGCAGATTGCAGAACTAAAGCTCAAGGTGCAGCCAGGGACACCGCCGGAGGTCCGAGAGAAATGGTAGCAGGCCATTCAAGCAGGATTGGAATCCATCGATCGCGCCAGACAGGATTGCATAGGCTTGTTGGATCAATCACTTCACCCTCACATTGCTATAGGAAGACCCAACGCTCCAGCGATTAGAGACCGAAGCATGAGAATTCCAGCAGGCTTATGACAATGTTCAGGGAACTACACAGATAGTCGCCCTTATTTAGCGACTAGCCAAGATGAGGGAGGCCCAGGCCCTAAAAGCTCAAGCAGATGTCGCCCACCAGAAAGAAGCAGTGTTTAAAGAACACATTCAACCTTGGCTTAAGGAAGCATTCACAGTCACAGGTAAGATCAAGGGAAAATTGGCACATATGTAGAGTGTATATGCAATCAGGAAAGGAATTGTGCCTAACTATGAAACATCGGAGGTACACACACAGCGAATCTAATAGATAGCGGATGAATGTGCTGTGAATGTAAGGGAAGCACATAAGTTATTGGATGGACTCAGAGTGAAGATCACCGCAACCACAGAGTGACTCGTGATGAGTCACGATGATTGTGTTGGGGGCTTGTTGGGTAAGGGAGGCCCTGCGTAACGGTTTTGGGGCTTAAAGCCCACAATTTTGCATAAAGGTGTTGTAAAAGCTTCGCGATGTGTGTGGAGCGCAAATTGTAAGGAGTCAAATCAAACGGTTGTTTGCCCGAAAATAATATAAAAATAATATAGGATATGTCGGCCTACCCATGGTTCTCGGACCATGGGAATGTATAAATAGAGCAAGGCTCTAAGGATAGAAGGCAGTTTTTTGGGATCTGATCTAAGGTTCTATGGGTTTTTGAATACGATATTGGGTTCTGAGTCTGTAAGTCCGAGTCATAGGTTGTAGTAGGGAATAAAGGCTCTGCAACTGTGTGCGTAGAGGCCTAGTAGAGTCTGCAGTTGTGTGCGCAAATCCCTGTAGCTGAGTGCGCAGGGTGGAAGTGGAATGTATTAGAACAAGAATTAATAAAAGATAAGCTATTCTTGAAATATTTTTCCTTATTTACAAATCTGAATGATCTATGCTCGGTTATATGTTTATGTAGGATTTATATTTGTGTGCACTAGTTATGAAGGCTAAATAAGACAATAAGAATAGTGAACTGAATCACATCTATACTATTCCCAACTGGGCTTAGGCCGTGCATTATTGTGCTTTGTGCGGTGCTACGCGAGGGTTAGACTGCTGCGCGGAACAACATAAGTACGTAGGGCTAATTCATGACCCCTCCAGATCTCATCAAGACATCCATAGGGTGTGGAAACTTGGTTCCAGCGCCCTCCCATACTACCTCGGGTGAGGCCTCAATCCGCGCTCTATGGACTATTGCTGAAAGGGCCGGTATTAGCGGGACTTGTTTGGCTAAAACACTAATGAACTTGGGTCAGGCCCCATCAAGCCAATAGACACTCTCCAATATATCGAAGAACATAGGATCCCACCCCTCCTACTTCCTCGAAGGACTAATGCATGTCCAGATATCTTTTATTTCATGTTTATGTTTAGAGAACTTCAGTCTACTTTCCAATATCTTTCACAATAGATACACTTAGTTGATTGTTTCAAGTTTCTGATAACTCTGCTATACATTTGTCTTGGAATAGTGATACACAAGAAGTAGGTTTATTTTGGTTAATTTTAATAGACATAAGAACGTTGCATTAGCTTTCTTGTCATTGGTCTAGTTTCTTTCGTGATAGACCATCATAGTAATACCATTATTTCATATGGTTTGTATGCTTAAGTTGTGATCTAATGAAAGATATATAATTAACAAATAAAAGTATGATAGTGATTATAAAATTCTTTAAAATTTAATTATTGATTCTCTTTAAAGATTAATAAGAGAAATATTAAAATGAAGAGAATGTAATCTATAAATAGAAAGAAAGAGTCATTGTTGCATCTGAGCTTAAAAATTTTGGAGAAATAAATTTCATAAAACTAAGGAAAATAATCTAATTCTCTTGAAGTTTATGGATCCCCTAATGCCATGGACACAATTTTGAATCTAAAAGACATTTATTTTGGGGTTAAGTGGCTTGCTAATGTGAAAGCTAAGGTATATTGAAGGTTACCTAATCTAGATTGGATCGTTATATGGCTTGTCATCCATATTGATGCATTTGGAGTGGAAAAAGTTGACGAATTAGCTCATGGGACTGCTTTTACTAGCGGGAACCAGTTTGGCAAAACAAGGTTTGAAACATTTGAGGAGCATTTTGAAGCATCAAATGATATTTTGGGGGTAAAACTTGTATGTTTTAGTGTCGCACCTTTTCATGTTATTCAACACACGAATATCTTTCCAACGGTGCAAGAAGTGCATCAATTGGAGTCTGTATTCAAAAGTTCTGCCACTCAAAAGTTGACCTTCTTGTTTTCACTACCATGGTTCGAGAGGATGTCATATCAACCCCCATTACTCATGCAAGAGGGGCTATACACATGATTTTGATGTAAAATACTCTAGAAGATTTTATATTATAACTCTGGTTAACGGTTGATTTAGTCAAACTTAACCACTAGCAGGCTAACAAGATGTATTATAATTGGGCCATTGGGAGGAACAGGCCTTCCATTCTTTCAAGTGAATTTTTTCCATTACTAAGCAAAAATATCTAAGGGAAATAAGAGGTAGAGCACACAAATAGGATTTGTTCACTGTAGTAGCCCATGCCCCACAAGTCATACTTCTTTCTACCTGCAACCATATTTCTAGATAGAGAAAGAGAGCGAAATGACCTCACCTTCTAGCTAGGTTTTCTCTCGAAAGGGTTTCCAAGAGTATATCTTTTGTCTTTTGTGTGTGTGTGATATTTTATTTTTTCATTCTTTATTTTTTTCATAACTTCCTTTCACATGCATGCATTAATTACAGCGAAATTTACACATCCAGAAATTTGATAAAACTGTAATAGTGTAGAATTTTAGATTTCTACTATAATAATATAAGATCTATTTTGATGAACTGTCCAGTGGAATATCCATGGAAATTTATAGATCATTATCAAGATAATGTTTTTAAAATTGGAGGGTCCATATATATTCCTCACAAACACAAGAACATGAATTTGTAAGGCAAGTAAGGATTTACTAACATAGCGACGTAGAGCCTCATTGTGCCTATTCTTAAAATTTGGGATAAAATAATTCCCTCTAATTATAGTACCATTGTGGTTAGCTATATTTTATCCGATATGTATGAAATTAATTTGGAAAAGAATATTAGCCTATGGCTAAAAATCCATGGTAAACAATCTAAAGGCCAAGCTAAGCTTAAGAGATATCATTTGACTATGGATCACCTTATCACTTTCAGGATCATTGCAAAGGAATGTCACAATAATAAAATTGATCTCTTTATTGTTTCGTTGACTTTAGGAAGGATTGTATGAGAAATTTTATTGTCAATTTTAGGTGCACTATGGGTTGGTAAAAAGAAATGAAATGCAATATTGGATTCAACCAAGCATGTCACTTATCTCCCACCATTTTTGGCATACACACTAGTGAGCTAGAACTGTGTTTGCCAGATGTAGATTGTATTGGTCCCATGCTCACTAGTATTGCCATAACTCTTCTCCTTTATGCTAATGATATTATTCTTTTTGCAAGGGTTCATTATGATCTTGGAAAGCAACTAATAATGCTCCAAGATTTCTGCTCCAAGATGTGTATGAATATTATTAATAAAAAAACTAAGATCATGATATTTAAATACAAAGATATAACATATACTACGTTATATGAAAATAACAACTTGCAAAATGTTCCTTCATACACATACCTCGGAATGCATATCCATCACAATATCAACTAGAATTATAGCACTAAGAAAAGCATAAATGGAGGACGGAAAGCTTATTATGGACTTGAAAATAATTGTAAGTCAACAAATATTTGTATATGGGATTAACAAAAAATCCTTTTTGAGACACTTGTCACTCCTATTATTTTATGTGGATGTGAGATTGATGGTTGTAATATCTCTAGAGAGTTTATGGAAGAAGATAAAACAAATCCAAATGCAATTTATAATCTATAGTCTCATGATTGAAGGGAATAATCCCTATCTCATCCTCTTCATTGAAGCAAGCCTCTGCCCCCCCATGAAAGAATGATTATGACTACATATCTTATGCATAAGAACAATTTCAACTACATGGAAGCTAATAGGTTTCCTAAAATTTCTTCTGACTCTAGCCAAAACCCCCATCATTGAATCAAGTAGGGATGGCATAAGGATGCCCAGTCTTGGCTAGACCAATGGAGGATAAGGTGCTAATTTTGTAGAATAAATATATTATTTAAAATATTATTACATCAAAATTTAAGGAGATATTTTGGGGTGATAAAGAGTAAGAGATAAAAGGAAAATAATATATTACGAGGTGATCAACCTGAATTTCGAAAATAAAAAATATATATTTTTCTTCAATAATGTTAAGAATAATATAAATATTTATAAAATGAGAACAAAATTTCATGAACTCTATAGTGAAATTTGTTGTTGGTCAATTTCCCGTTAATTTTCAACTATTCTATGATTGTTACAATCACTTTAGCCTAATTCTTAACTTCTATTAGAGCTCAAATCAATCTTCCAGTAATCAATAGTGATTTTAAATAGAATAGTAAATGCAATGTACAGTAGAAGACAATCAATAGCAATAACAAGAGACGCCAATATTGGTCCAAGTCCAGAGAAAAGCATCACAAGGGGGAAACCCCTTTCAAATTCTTCTTCGTATTTGATTTTCATATAACGATTAGCAGAGAGAGTAAAATTTTCAAATTCATCAAGCAAGATTCAAATTAAATCGTTTGACTATCCAACATAACCATCTAAATAATATCCAAGAGATGAGCCCAATAAAAAAATTTGATCAAAGTCAAAGTCTCCAAAACTTATCAAATTTTGTGGTCAACAATCAACAATATTTTAGGTCAGAGCCACTAGGAAATAGTGATAAACAATGTGATTGTAGCCCTCCACCTACAGGGAGCACCCTATCAACATAACTGTTATAGCCAAATTTTCTTCGATCAAACTATATGCCTCTAGCTTAATTTCTTCTCCTTGCACATGTGGGCTCGGACCCTGCAATTTCAGTCTTGTATGAACCAATCCAAAGAAGACATAGAAGAAGATGCTTGATTTGATGTCCGAATGAGGTTGACTTGTCTTGTATTTATATGATTCCAAGGGGTGCCCAATTTTTCTTTAAATTTAACCTGTACTTCTGTGCAAACATAGATTTTCACCTTAAAAATACATTTTTGCTTATCCAAATTAAATTCATCTAAGGGCTAGGAGGGATTTTTATTGATGAGGAAGGTTGTCCAAAGGAGGAAATTTTCCCCTGAGGTGTTAAATCACCACTCCATCTTTGCTAGGGAGGAAGTACTAACTACAACATATTTCCCAACTCAAATATCTCATCATCATCAAGTCAGATGTCATCATTATTCATCTTTTCTCTTCTATGTTGAACACTCTTAAATCGAAAAGAAGAAAAATTTGACATCATAAGGGAGCTAAAGCTACCACCCTCTATCAATTGACAAGATCTACTTACTGTAAGGCCAAGGATCACACTGCATCCTATTGACCTGAGACCATAGGCATGATCCACTCAAGGATCGCATTCTATCCTATCATCTAGTGACAATAAGTGACATCAACTTGAGGATCATCCTATGTCCTATTGTCCATTGGTCTTCCATCAAAACCCTTAATAATCAAGTGGTACAACACCTACATCCAAGACTTGAGTGAGAACAACTTACCAAATGGGTAAGGATACACACCCTATCTCAAGTCACCTCAACCTATTATCCAGATGGGGAGGTCCAATCCCAACAAGCTTGGCTTGTGGGTAGGTTGCCAACTAGGGTATAATTTATCAAAGCAACATTAGGCGAGATCGACTTACCACAGAGTAAATATTCACACCCTATCATATTATCTATAGGTATCTCAAAGCCAGGAGCCCTTACTGCTACATTCCCACCCTGGGTGCTCAACAAGGGGCAAAGAATGCTTAGTGTTCTTGATTAATCAAGACCCTTATATAGGAGTGTCAGATCCATTAGTCCAAGCTACTCTCTGAACCCAAAGAACTCCACTTTCGGCAAAGCCTTAGTGAGTATATCCGTTATCATCTCATTAGTTGAAATATGATGGAACCTCACTGCTTCTCTCCGCACCATGTCTCGTATATAATTATACCTGATCCCAATATGCTTGTACTTATCATGAAATATGGTATTCTTTGCCAATCAGATCCCACCCTTGTTATCACAATCTATCATAGTCTTATCAAGGACCTACTCAAATAACTCTCCAAAGAGCTTCCTCTACCACATTGCCTCATAACTAGCCATGCTCATATCAATATATTATGCTTCATCCATGCTCAAAGCTATGGAATTTTGTTTCTTTATCATCCAAGATATCATGGTTGAACGCAAACTAAAGTAGCATCCTAATGTGTTTTTCATGTTAAAAGAATTTCCAACCTAGTTGGCATCAATGTACTGGTGAAGTCATACATCTCTAGGAGTGTATCTCAGAGTAAGGTTAATCATCCCATGCAAATATCTTAGTACGTGCTCGGTAGCAATCCAGTGTGCTTGAATGGAATTAGTCATAAATTGAATCAAAGTGTTCACTTCAAATCACATGTCCAGATAGGTCTTCATCAGGAACATCAATGCCCCATTCAATTTTCGGTACTCAGAAGGGTTCTCCAAGTTAGGTCCAATAGCATCTCTACACAGCTTCTTAAAGTTCATCTCCATCGGGGTGCCCAAGGACTTCCATTCTACCATTACCAATCTTTCCAAGAGCTTCATGGCATATTTTCCTTACGAAAGGAAAATATCTCCACGTCTTTATCACACCTCTGGTCCTAAGAAGTAATGCATCAAACTAAGATCCTTCATCTTGAACTGAAAGGCCAAATCCCTCTTACATTTTAGGATCAAGGTCTTACTACCTATCAAGAATATATCATCAACATATAAAACCAAAATTAAAGGCATACCTTGGACCACTTTGAAGTAGAGGTTTGGGTTAAGACTTATTCTTATGAATCAAAGCTTCACCTGGTAACTGTCACTATTAGCATACCCAGCTCTGGGAGCTTGCTCCAAACCAAATAATTCTCTCATTAACTTGGAAATGTGAGTCTTCCAATCCTTTAGTTCAAATCCATGAGGTTCCTAAACATATTCTTCTTCTTATGGTATCCCATGAAGAAATTTTTTCTTTACATCCATCTATTGAAGGGTCCATCCTTAATTAGCAGCAAGGGAAACAATCAATCTAATGGTATTGCAATGAGAAATAGAGGAAATATATCTTCATAGTATTCTCTCCCTTTTTGGGAGAAACTATTTTTTTCCATGATATTTGTGCCAAGGATAGAATCTTAAATCACTGATGCTAGCAAACCAAGTATCACAATAAGCATAGTTTGCATCGCAGAATATAAACAGTAAATCTACTAGTGCACGAAATATATACAACTTTTTTATAAATTATGTACAACAACCCAAATTTGTTATATTAATCAAATTGATAATACAATAGTATAGGGCTCCTGTACGAGGGATAATGACCCTCATACATCCATTGATACAACATATACAATAATTAGGGCTTGGTGTTTGTCGTGATGAACACCAATCTACCCTGATTAAGATACTCTAACTATCTAGTTTTCACGCGCTCTCTCATCTCGTCTCGGTCATACCCTGAACACACTGGCCTAGTCCTTTGACTCTTGATATTTAACACCCGCCTTTGTCAATGCACCAATTCAATATGGCCACTGAATCTTGGTTCCAATTTTCTCTCTTGTTGATCCTTCATCTATCAATGCATCAATATGGTGAGATAGTTCCTACCGAGTAGTTCACAACCTTGTTTACCAACAACTCTTATCTTCTCACTACTTCTCCTGAGATCCTTAGGGACTTCATCCCACTATAATCTTCCTACGCTACTCCAATTCAGACTAACATAGGGCACGAAGGGCTACCACCTATCACTACAAGATGTCCATCTCCCATAGTAAACACGAGGTAGGATGACTACCCAAATTTTGTTGTAGATGTCCTTCTCCACAAGGCAAGTCTATGGCTACACAAACTACTTATGGCTTATTAGACCCTTGAGTTGCACTTCCACCACTCCTAGCAGCCACCTTTTTCCATCAAGGTTCTGCACATAGGGCTTCAAATAGGCTCCACAATTGTCCCAAGTTATTCTTTAGGATGCTCCAATTATGCCTCAAGTAGGCCTAAACTTGGCTCACTCTCATGTTTACCTCTAACAGACCACGAGTGTCCAATACATAATGTAACATATGTTGATTGGTTAGGGCATCGAACCACTAGGATCACCCTTCCTCTTGGCTACTAACAACCTCCCACAAATTGTCCTCTTCTAGGACACCATCCATCTAGTAAGTCTCATCAACCGAAGAGGATGATCCAACTATCCTACAACCATTTGGTGTTCCTCTTGACATACATGAAACCTATGATTTGACTGCTCATAGGATGCCCTCAAAACTGCCCAACTGGACCAAACAAACCAACCATGCAATCTGGTCCAAAACTAAACCCAACACCCAACAACAATTTACTCACAAAATATCATGACATAGCTTTATCTTTCACTAATTTAGGAATGATTCTTATGTTGTTGACTTCGACCTAGTTAGGTCATGTTATAGTCAACTTACAACCTTCTGCTCTATTGAGAAGTGCTCCTAACAGTTGTGGTTGTCCTTTATTTAGCTCCTCCGGCCTTTACAAGCCCTTTAAGATAGGTCTACACTCTAGATAGGCCTCTCGGACCCCTTTCCTAATTGATTCCAAACCATCAGCCCCTCTTGTAGCCTCTAATCTGAACTATGACCCGTTCCTTGAGGTTTCTTCCACATAAGATAGTCCCAAAACTCCTCAAACCAAACCACAAATGCTCCCTTCCCACTAGGCCTTATTGAGGATTAACATGGCACCCAAAATTGTCTGAGAAAATCTCCATGTCTAGGCTTCTCCCCCTTTGATTGGTTGCTCCTAAACTGCAGCCCAAACAAAGATACAAAAGAGGTTGAGTTGCTCACATGTGTTGCTAAAGGATGATGGGAAATCACCCCAACCTGACCTTCTATTTATACTAAACACAAGGGCTCTAACAATTCATCCAAAACGGATTGACAAGTATCATTATGTCTATTAATACCAGGCCATTTTGACTTCTCCTCATGCAATCCCACGCTCTAACTTCAAAAATTGATATCTCATGATACACAACTCATATTTGACTAGTTTTCATTTCTCTTGGTTGCTCTCGAGATCCTCTAACATCTTAAATCATCACATGTAAAAAACTCCCCATGAATTCACACCCACACGATTGGGTGCAAAGCCCATGACCTTGGATTCTAAGCCCACAAGCCATATATGTGTGCTTCTTCCTTCAAAACCCACTAGTGTAGGGTTTGGAGTACCTCCTACACTATAAATCTCAATAATCTGTCTTCACGAGGGAGGTACTTCCAACACTAGGAAGGCTCCATCATCATCATCCATGGTGACACAAGCCCATCGAGTGTACATCACTGTAGCATACTATGTATAATGAACCCTGCAATCTTTGTAGTTCCTCGGCCTCTTCTTATCTTAACCTGAGCCTTAATACTTCCATACTATTGTTGCTTCTAAAGTTAGACTCCCTTTTAGTTTACACAATCTCCACTATCTCAACCTATCATTGATCCTGTGTCCTACAAGGGTTAGTCAGAGTTGCGATCAAACATCGAACATCATCCCTGCAACCCAGTCCTACAACCACTCATCCTCCTCGATCAAACACAACTTGTGAAAATCCCTCCAATCTCGATTATGCAACATCATGATCAGATGATCGGTTTCTAGTTCCAAACATTTGCTTTTGAATACTATGGGGTAAACATTACAGTTTCATTCAACAACTAGCAACAGAATTACTGAGGGTAGTGTGCAAAACCAGATTGAGCCAATATTTTTTTTCGGATCATAATTGTACCACTTGGGGTTTACATAGCTTTCATAACAAACCAAGTTGCCATTGTTCCTACCCACTTATGTACTCTGGTTTATAATTATTAATAAAATGGATTAGCTGCTCGACTCTATTTTCCTATTGTTTTGATGTGTATTTGCAGTGTTTCATTTATTTTTTTTGTTTCCTTGTATATATCTTTGTTTATTGTTGTAAATTTATGTTTGGGACATTAAATAACCTCCATCATTTTAGCACCCCTTGTTTTGCAAATAGTGATATATTTTTTTATTAATAATTTTATGTACTTCATTTAGATTGCTTAACCTTCATGATATTTTTTGGTTCAAAAGCTAACTCTCACATGTATGCATTAGGTGACATTTCAAGGATAAAAAGTGGTGTGTCACAAAGTCATGGTAAACCATCTTTTCTGAAATGGTGTCAAAGAATTTGTGTTTTTTTTTTTTTTTTTTTTTACCTTAATGAATTTCCTTCTTTTCCTTGCTTTGTGCTAAAAATGCATGATTTTTTTGTTGCCCCACCTTCCTCCAATTTTTTCCCCCTTTTATCATTTAGAATTCGTCTCCCTACTTAACGTCTTCAAAAGAGAAAAAAATCGATCTCCTTAAAGTCTTCAAAAGAAAAAAAAAAAAAAAAAAACATAATTTTGTGTGTCCAAAATATAAACTTTTTTTTTAATATATAAAAGTGACTAAATAAAAAACTCAAAATCTCTATAAAACATTAATAACATATTTAGAAACCTTAATTCTTTTTATCCTTATATATTTTTAAATAACTTTTAGTAGAAAACATTTTATATCAATTATATTCAAAAATCTTAAAATTAATAAAAAAATTTCAATTTTCAAAAATTCAGTCCAATCAACAAATTCACTCCAATGCATCTATTCTATTATTTTAAATCCAGTCTGACCACCCATATCATTTTCATTTTCGACATCTCCTCAGACAAATAAATATCAAATACAACTTATTTGATGGGCTCTATTTCCTTTTCATTTTTAAATGACATTGATAATCGGAACACAAAATATATATAATTGAAACTATGTTTATCTCTTCCTTTTCGGAACCAAACCTTGATCAATGAAATCCCTAAATCTTTCCATTTTTTCTACAAACAATACCCTCCGCTATTTCGATTTCCTCCTTTTTAAAATGGCATTACTGTTCTAAGCACTTTCCTGAACCCGAAAATTAATCAATGAAATCTGTAAACCCTTTCTCCACTTCTGCTTACCCCGCCGGCACGTAATAATAAACAAATAATAAATTGGTGAAACTTCCATATGTCTTCCTCACCATCAGACAATAATGACAAATATTTCTCACCCTCACATGCATAAAAGGAAAGTCCACCGACGATATGCTTTTGTCGTGCCTATTCCCTCGAATCATTTGACATCATTTTTGCGATTCGCGACAACGCACACTATTTTTCTGACATCCTATAACGACCTCGCAGGCTTGCATTCTCTTTGTTGGATTTGGTTTCCACACAGACCAGTTCCCAAGGCGCCGCCAAAATTTGGATGGTTGTTAAAGCTCGGAATCTTTGAGATCCCAAACAAACAAACGTGATGCTAATCTCGGAAATAAAATATTCTGACGTCCTCTTGATTTAAATGGTCCGATTCAAACTTCGAGGAGCCGCCCTGCCTACTATTTTATGGTATCGCTGTCAAAGTGCTGTGTGGCCTCATATTGTATGATATCAGAGCCAAAGTGCTGTGGCCTCATATTATATTTTACATGTGCGGAGTTCACACAATATAAATGGAGCTTTCATGTTGCACCCTCATTAATTTGCATGGAAGCAGTCCGACTTGTTTTTGTTTGGTTAGGCTATAGGGTAAGTGACGTTCAAAATTTCAGCACTGATTTGATTTATACTTCAAAATTAATATGACTGCTTCGCATGTATCGATATGATTTGTAATTGAAGATTTTACATTAGAGTTTGTTTGGTCGGGCAGATTCCATAATGGCAGAACATTTCAGAGAAGCAGTAATTAGTCTCATCTCTGCGTTTGTGAAAGACTTGGAAAATGAGTTAACTAGAGAAGTCACACAAACTGTTACTAACAACATAATGAAATTGCTTCCTACGGAATTCATTTGGTGGATTCTCGCTGTTGCTCTCCTCTTATTGTTTATCACCCATCGAGCTGCCCTACCTTTGGGTGTTGCTATGATAAAAATTGTGTTTTTGCTAATAAATTCAACTGTAGGGTTACTGCTCAATCTCATCTGCATCGGATCTATCACACTTGTCTTCGTTACTCCATCTGGTAAGGCTTCTCTTCGATTTTTCAACAATGATTTGAATTATACTCCATACTTAATATGGCTGTTTGATATTATCGTTTCTCCCCTGTTTATGAAACTATATAATTGGAAATTTCATGAGCTTTTCTTTAATATTATAATTTGTTTGCATTGGTAGAATCCCGAATGGCAGAACGTTTCAAAGCAGCCTTAACGAGTCTCGCATCCGAATTTGTTAACGAGTTAATGAGAGAAGCCACGGAAGGTCTTACTAAAAAGATAATGAAGTTGGTTCCCATGGGATTCAATTGGTGGCTCATAGCTGTTTCCCTCTTTTTATTGTTTCTCAGCCATCGAAGCGGCCTTTCCCACAACTTCACGTGGTGTTTGGGCGTTGCTCTTTTGAAAATTGCAATATTGTTAATAATTGGGTGTTTGTAATTCATGGATTTGATGGCGGTTATGATCTGAAACTGCTTCCATTTATGTTTACGTTTATTGCAATATATATATTTGGATATATTTTTATGTAAGTGTATTTATAGCTGAATAAGGTTTTTAAATTTTAATTTAATAATTTTTTTTGGATTTTAATTTTTTTAAGTAATATTCAGAGAAAATAATATGTTTTTTTTTAATGTTTGAAATAAATTATTATTTTTTGGAAATACCTTATTGATAAATCATTTATTAGTCAAAATAATGTAAGAAAATCTAGTAACAAATTAAGAGGTGTATCATAAATTTATCAATCAAAATAATGTAAGAAAATCTATTAACAAATTAAGAGGTGTATCATAAAGTAGGTGTTTTGATTTAGACTTATGCTTATGGGAGTTTGCAAGCTATTTTTTTATATGGTTGTGCTAAGTGATATGACAGTTATCGAATTTTATGCAATTTTATAATCTTTGAAAATAATAATTGCAAAATAATTAGGTTATATTTATGTACTAGTGATGCTTATTATAGATTTAGTTAATGTAGAAATTTAAAATTAAATTAGATTATTATATTATCAAATTTAGGAAACAAATATAAATCTATGATATGGTAAACACTATGATAAATAATATACGCACTTCAATAAAATAATAATCTTTTATAGATTGATATATATATACATGAATTCATCTTTGTTCCATGTTTTTTCCATTGTTAAATTTGAAATACAAAAGGAAATAGATTTTTCTTTGAAAAAAGGGCAAAGGTTCTCTGGTTTTTCTAGCCCTTTTGAAACCTCGTGGTTCCCAAAATTTGATGCAAATACCATAGTGGTATCAAAAATGTTGGTGTGGGTGAAATTGCATAATCTACTTCTTCATTTTTGGCATCAAAAAGTTTTACAAGGAATTGGAGACAATTTTTTGGCATCAAAAGCTTCTACAAGGAATTGGAAACAATCTGGGAAAGTATATAAAGGCAGAAGAAGAAATCTTTGCTTTTGTTAGAATCTCTGTGGTGGTAGACATTAGTAAAGGTTTACCTGATTATCATTCGTTACATGATAAAAAACATTAAAAAATGTTGGAACCAATTTTTAGATTTTGAAAATATGGCATTTAGATGTCTAATGTACCTACAAAGAGGTCATCTTCAAAATTCTTGTCCCCAAACAAAGAAAGATTCAAGAATAAAAAAGAAAGAAACAAAAAAACCAAAGGGATGGCAAGATCTCTTAAATGAAGAGGACAAAGGAGAAGTAGGTAATCTCATTCAGGAAGTAAATGAAAATCCACAAGAAATAATACCTCACAGAGAAGGAAAACAAGAAGGAGCAAGAAGGAGCAATGGTCCCAAGTTCGAGGATGAAGGAAAAGTAGGTAATCTCATTCTGGAATGAAATCGAAATCCACAAGAAATAATACCTAACAAAGCATGAAAACAAGGAGGAACAATGGTCCCAAGTTAGCCAAGTTCTGAATCAACAATATTTACTAGAAGGAGACCGGAGGGTACAAACTAACTTATGTATCCTAGAGCCCATACTCAGATAAGGAAAATCCAATTATAGTAGAAGAAAATTAGCTAACAATGATTGATTTCACTCTTATATATAGGAGTTTGGCTGAAAGTAGAAAAGGAAAAAAAAAACAAGGGGTAACTAAGTTTTTACTTAGTCTTCATGGTTGTTTTTTACTGTTCTATGTAGCTTCTCTATGTCACTATTTTTCCTAGGCATTGTTTTTGTTTGGTATGATTAAATGCTAGCTTCTCTATGTCACTATTTTTCCTAGGCATTGTTTTTGTTTGGTATGATTAAATGCTCTTGACCATGGACCACATGTAATTTTATTTTTCTAATACAATTACAATTTTCCTTAGAGAAAAAATATAGACATGAATTAAAATAAAAAGCTTTATAACGAAAAACAAGATGAACATCTTTTTGTAAAATTACACTAATAGAATTTTGATCAAATTATAATTTATTGTTATTTAGAATACACTTTTGAATATATAATTTAGCATCTTAAAAAAATAAAAACACTTAAAAAATATGTAAAAAATTTAAATAAAATAACTTTAAAAACCAACCTAAAAAATAAAAACTCAAAAATCCATTTCTTCTATTAATTAAAGTAACTACACATTTAAATAATAATAATTTATATAAATTAAAACAATTTAATATTATTATTATAAAAACTAACTTCGTTGTGTTTCTGAATCGAGAGAGCTCGGTGATTGTGTATATACATCAAGAGTAAATCGCATCGTGTAATCGGTGTACATGATTAATCACACGGTTTCCCAAAACAGCCGGAAAACATCCACTGCAGGTTTATATGTCAGAAGAGCATCGTTTAAAGTTATAAGTTTGGGTTCCTTCTATATAATTTCTAGTTAATTCCATCTAAAATCAGGGTGGAATTTGTTAAAGTTATAAATTTGAGATATAAAATTTGTATAATGGAAATGCTTTAATTTTTTTTCAAAATATTAAATTTCTCCCTAATTTTAATAATGAAAAGGTAATTGAATTGGTTACTTGACTGAAAACAAAATGTTATACATGAAAAGGTTCTATTCACATGCTAATATTAATCCAGCCAAATTGGTGACTGTTCCGGATATAAAAAAATAAAATATTCTAATAATAAAAAATAACACTACTACTATATTTTTTTAAAAGGGGGATGAGTCTCTTTAGAAGCTATATAGAGTTTATATATTCAAATTTATTCACAATATATTTATATTTATGTCATAGGTACATGATGCAGAATTGACATGATAGCTGCCATAGCAGCGAAACAGAAGCAGAATAGCAATAACAATATGCCGCCGGAGCAGCCGACATGCACCGAGAATCGATCTCGGGTGGGGAGGTGGCAAGCCGTCCGTCCTACACACCGGCTACATGACCGCGTGCCGTCCGTCACGAAAATAAAATCATTTAACTACACCTAAAAAGATAAAATGGTGTGCAAGATTATGGCCTATCACGTGCTTGACAGACAATTTCAAAGAATTTGAAGTGTCGAGCATCCCAATTCCAACCGAAAAGTGTGGAGGTTTGTTGTTACACCAAAACCCACCAAAACCCACAGGTGTTGGTAAACATTACAAACCAATAACTAGGATCCCCAGGGTGGAAATTACAGATTCTATAGAGGTGCGGTGATTCTTCCAACAGCGCCCCTCAAATGCAACTCGGGGGAATCAAACCTGGGTCCAAGCTCTGATACCATTTGGAAGTTTGTCGTTACACCAAAACCCGCAGGTGTTGGTAAACATTACAAACCAATAACTAGGATCCCCAGGGTGGAAATTACAGATTCTATAGAGGTGCAATGATTCTTCCAACAAAAAACACAAGTTCAACCTAACCGAGAGCATGCTGCGCCGGACTTAACTTTAAAATGAATGTTGAACATTATTTTATAAAATTGTATTAACAACGATTACTTTAACAGGCCTTCAATTTTTTAAAATCTATCTGTTTGACAGAATTTTGAATGTCATTAATCTATTTTAAGATATAACTCGATTGCTTAGATCTATTTGTTGACAGATTTTTGAATGTTATTAATCTATTTTAATATATAACTCGATTGACCAAAGCCCTTACTTTTTCACATTTCAAGATTTGCGTGTGAATTCTTTACATGATTACAGCCTGTCGACCGAGACATTCTCACCAACAACTTGGCAGAGTTCATATATTTCCGTCTTTTATACTTGGAGTATATTTAATTTTGCAATTTTAACATAAATCAATATTCAAAGTTTTGGTTTGTTTTCGTGACTCGCCCTAAATGATATGAACTTTTTGCAGAATTAGTGTTAGTTTCATGATCTCCTCTGCATACGTGGAATTAGCGTTAATTTAAAATTGAATATGATAGCAAATTATTTTTAGTAATTTAAGATATTTTTATAATTTAATAATTCTAAATAAATTGAATTTTTTAATCTTTGATATTTAAATTAAACTAAGTTACATCTACTAAGTAGGACGATGATTGTACACCTATGGTGGTATTGGATAACGTGCTTATGGAGGGAGGAAAGAAGGCTTGCCGTCATGGCTTCTCTGAGGACATCAAAGAGGGGATAGCATGACTAACCCTCTTTGTAATAACAGATGTTATAATATATGATGAATTGATTTGAGTTAATATAGACACTCTCATGATTTTCACATCTTCTCGTCAAGGTTGGAATTACTTGGCCATTTTTTGGAGTATTCGTTGTATCACGCTGCAAGTGGGATCTTTCATTCCTAGTGCCTAGATTTGTGGAACTCCTAGGAAGGAAGCTTTAGGTCCTCCTCGTTTGGCCTACCATCTTGCTCTCCTCATTTTGAGTTGAATACTCTACAAATTTCTCATAATTGTAGGAGTGCATATGGTTGGTCTGAGCATCAACCGGCAAGAGGGACCACACCAGGACTCTATCGAGAATTTATTGAATGAAGACACCTCAAGCATGCTATTAAATTTACTAAATCCCATCACCTCTTGTTAATATTATTTCTATAACCATGAAAATATGATATTTTTTTCCAAGAATATGGTATTTTTCATCAAGGTAGAGATCCCTACCACTAGATGGGCTTAGAACAACTTCTTTTGTCCCTCCTTCAAGCCTAGGAAGCTCCCCTATTGCCTAATGCGGTCCCTTTTTATCATTACAACTCACCCAATTCTAATTGTCCTTGTCCTTTCCACACCTAAATCTTTACATTTTGCTAGCTTTACATTTGCCTCCCTTTGGCTTTGATTCCCCCGAATTGAACTCACATCTTGAACCTTCTTTTGCTAGGTTTTATCCCTCCCATAGCTCCATGTCGAGGCAAAGAATACATTCGACGCACGATTCCAATGGAAAAGGTTCCATAGGCCAACCAAGAGCTCAAACCCAATTATCTGGAGATAAAAAATAAGTTCAAAAAAGAAAGTGCTAGAAATATCTTGAAAACAATGCTAGATCATTATGTTGGCAGTCTTGATTCCAATGATGCTTGAATCATCTCAATCCGACATTGTATGGTCAAGTTATTGCATTTTGAAGTTTTAACCAAACAACTAAAAAGTCAAACATCAGGGTTGACTGGGTTGTTGATTGGACCCACAGTAGAAAGGAGGACTAATCTCATCTCAACACGTGGCAGAACCATATAGGTTGGGATGACGACATTTGATTGGTGCTCAGTTGTTGAGGTGGCCCAATGAGAGGGTGCCATGCGGCCTTGAGTCATTGGTAAATTTTTTTACAAGCCAACTGACCAGCCTTGGTGAGGTTCGAACCCCCAACCTCATCCCATAAAACCAAATGTCTTATTAGTGTGCCAATGATGTTACTTGTTATATATATGTGGCCTAATTAAAATTAAAGTCATATGACTGACAATTTGGGTAGATATTCAGGGCACGTGACCCTAGCCCTGGTCACATTCCACACCACACAACCAAGTGGTGGATAGTGGAGGTTCTATCAGTGGAGAGGGTAGGGAATTGACCCCAGCCCCAAGCCACATGTATTAAATGTGACCATTGCTACACGGGAAGGGGAGTTGGGTTGAGCCATTAGCTTTGGCCCTGGGCTTATGGGAGCCCACGTGACCAAACGAAGGAGCCACAGCTAACGATGCAGGCAGGTAAACCCTAGCCCTCGGTTTTATCGGCGACAGTTGTGAACACAGGTAAGGGCTAAGCTGGCGAGGGCGAAGAGTTAGCCCCATCCCTCAGCCATGTGAATGCCACATGACCAACAACTAACAGGCCAGGGGTTGAGCCGACATATGTGCCCACATGACCTCCCTTTGGGGTTAAAGTTTCAGCGCTAAGGCCTTATGGGCATTTTAATAAGGAAATAATTTTTCCCTTTTGCCACGAGAATCTTGTTAGCCCCAAGAAAAATTGTTGCTCGGAGAACTGTATAAAGGTAGAAAATGTTGCCAAGATTGCAGGTTTTGCCAATTTGTAGGACATATAGGAGAGTTTGGTTCCAAGAAACATGTCTTGCTCAATTTCTAACCTTTTCGAGCTCAAAAAGAGCCAAGATAGGGGGTTTTTAATGTTCTGAACTCGATGACAGCCTTAGATTTCTGATTTGAACACTATATGATGGATTTTTTGTAGATTGAAGTCCTTTAGTGCTAAAGACAAAGAGATTTTTGAGGTCAGATGAAGGCATATTTGAGCACGGAAAGAGCCAAGTTAGAGATTTCCCATACTTTCATTTATATATGCAGTTGTTGTTACTTCAGTAGAGTAGTTATTTTCAGTCTTTTCTCATTTTTCTTATGAGAAGAACCATTTTCAACACTTCATTGTAAAATAGTTGTATGTTTATGCTTTTTTGTTTCTGGTGGAGTAAAAGGACCTATCATGAGAGAGTCCTTTTTTTATTGACATAAAGTGACTTGTTGTAGGGATTCATCTTTTTGAGTGAGAACTCTTTGTAGAAAAATCTTTCTTTATAGGAGAAATGATGCCACTCCAGAGTCAACAATTTGTAATGTGTTCATTTTCTATTGAAATCAATTAAGCAAACTAGCCATTGGAGTGAGGCCCCAAGATGTAGCCTAGGAAGGGTGAACTTCGTTATCACTTGCTTGATTCTTCTTTGCTTGATTATCATCTTGAGTCTCATATGAATTTGTTTCACTTTTAAGTTCATGTTTAAACTTAACCACTCATATTTGAAGAGGTTGTGAAACTAATTTTATATTTAAAGACCCAAGTTATCAGGCTTGCAAAGTGTCAAAGGATGATCATTTTTTTCATTTACAAATCACCCAAGGCCGCCTGTAATCAAAATTTACCTTTTAGTCACCACTCCTCAAATCTAGGATGGAATTTGCTAACTTGAAATGTAGGCTACAAATGACCAAAATTCCCATTCTAAAATAGAAATTTAGGAAAAAAAATTGATTGGATCCTGGCTCCTTACCATACTAAAGGTCATAGGAACTAGTATAACTAGTCCATCACTCTAAATTGGCAAACAAAAATAATGTTAGGCAAAGTCATTAAATAAAAATAAGATGATTGTAATGGAATCATATCTTGTCTTAATGAAATCCATCAAATTAAAAGTAAAACAAATCAATGCTCTTACTTCGTCTACTTGGATGATCAACTAACTCACATTGAAAGGAATCTTCAATATGGCAGACACTCCCCAACATGTCCAAGAACATAGGATCCCACCCTCATACTTTCTCTAAGGACTAATGCATGTCCAGGTCTCTTTTATTCCAGTTCTCATATGTTTCACAATAGATACACTTAGATGATTGTTTCAAGTTTTCTAATAACTCTGCTAGACATTTGTCTTGGAATAGTGATACACAAGAAGTAGGTTTATTTTGGTTAATTTTGATAGACGTAAGAATGTTGCATTAGCTTTATTTCCATTGGTCTAGTTTTGTTTGTGGTAGACCATCACAATACTACTATTATTTGATATGTTTTGTATGCTTACGTTATGATCTAATGAAATATAGCTAATTAACAAATAAAAGTATGACAGTGATTATAAAATTATTTAAAATTTAATTATGGGTTCTCTTTAAAGATTAATAAGAGAAATATTAAAATGAAGAGAATGTAATATATAAATAGAAAGAAAGATTCATTGTTGCATATGAGCTTAGGATGTTTTGGAGAAAAAAATAATCATAAAACTATGGAAAATAATCTGATTCCCTTGACGAATTGAAATTTCTACCTTAAAATATTTTATGAATCCCCTAATGCCATGGACACCATTTTGAATCTGAAAGACATTTATTTTGGGGTTAAGTGGATTTTTAATGTGAAAGCTAAGGATATTTAAGGTTACCTGATTTTGATTGGATCATTATATTGTTTTTCATCCATCTCGATTCATTTGGAGTGGAAAAAAAGGAGGAATCAACGCATGAGACTTCTTTTACCATTGGGACCCAGTTTGGCAAGACAAGGTCTGAAACCATTGAGGAGAATTTTGAAGTATCAAATGAAATTTTTGGGGGGGTAAATCTTTTCTCTTTGGTGTCTCACATTTTCATGCTATTATACACACAAATATCTTTCAAACAGTGTAATAAGTGCATCAATTAGAGTCTGTATTTGAAAGTTCTTCCACTTAGAAGTTGATCTTCTTGTTTTTACCACCATGGTTTGAGAGGATGTCGTGTAAGCCCCCATTATTCATGGAAAAGGAGTTAGACATGTGATTGTGATGTAATAGAGTCTATAATATTCTATATTGTAACTCTAGTTAAGGGTTGATGTAGTCAAACTTAACTACCAGTAGGCTATCAGGTTGTATTATAACTGGGCCACTAGGAGGAAGAGGCATTCCATTCTTTCTAGTGAATTTGTTCCGTTTCTAAGAAAAAATAGCTAAGATAAATAGGAGGTAGAACACACAAAGAGGATTTGTTCATTGTAGCAGCCCACAGTCCACTGACTATACTTCTTTGTACCTAGAGCCATATTTCCAAATAGAGAAAGAGAGCGAAACAACCTCACCTTCTAGTTGGGTTTTCTCCCGAAATGGTTTCCTAGAGAATATCTTTTGTCTTTTGTGTGTGAGAGAGATTTTATTCTTTCATTCTTTATTTTTTGCATAATTTCATTTCACATAAAATTTACAGATCTAGAAATTTAATAAAACTGTAATAGTGTAGAATTTTAGATTTCTAATATAATAATATCATATATATTTTGATGAACTGTCAAGTGGAATATCCATGGAAATTTATGAATCATTACCAAGATAATGTTTTTAAAATGGGAGGGCCCATATTTATTCCTCACCAACACAAGATCATGAATTTGTAAGGGAAGGAAGGATTTCCTAACAATGGGATGTAGAGCCTCATTCTACCTACTCTTAAAACTTGGGATAAAATCATTCCCTCTAATTATAGTACCATTATGGTTAGCTATATTTTATCCAATATGTATGAAATTATTTTGGAAAAGAATATTATCCTATGGCTAGAAAGCCATGGTAAAGGATCTAAAGGCCAAGCTACACTTAAGAGATATTGTTCGACTATGGATCACCTTATCACTCTCAGGATCATTGCAAAGAAATGTCACGATAATAGAACTAATCTCTTTATTGTTTCATTGACTTTACGAAATCTTTACATACCATTCATAAGGAAAAACTATGGAAGAGGTTGGAAGAGGTAATGGCTTTTTTCAAGTTGAGGGTTGTTGTGATAGGATTGTATGAGAAAGTTTATTTTCAAGTTTAGGTGCACCATGGGTTGGTCAAAAGAAATGAAATGCAATATTGGATTAAACCGAGGGTGTCACTTATCCCCCACCATTTTTTGAATATACACTAATGAAATAGAAGAGAGTTTGTTAGATGTAGATTGTGTTAGTCCCATACTCACTAATATAGTCATAACTCTTCTCCTTTATGCTAATGATATTGTTCTTTTTACAAGGATTCCTTATGATCTTGGAAAGCAACTAAGAATCCTCCAAGATTTCTGCTCCAAGATGTGAATGAATATCACTAATAACATAACTAAAATCATGATAATTAAATACAAAGATATAACATATATTGCATCGCTATATGACAATAACAACTTGTAAAAAGTTCCTTCATACACATCTCGAAATACATATCCATCACAATATCAACTGGAATTATAGCATTGAGAAAAGTCTTCAAAGTCTTCACTTTCAGCAAAGAACTTCACTCTTGGCAAAGTGTCCAATCTACTCTTTGAAGACAAAGAACTCTTTGAATCCAATCTACTCTTTGAAGACTCTTTGAAGACAAAGAACTTCAGTGTCCAATCTACTCTTTGAAGACAAAGAATCTCAGTTAGGGAGAAAGTGTCAACTGAAGTTCTTTGTCTTCAAAGTCTTTGGGAACCTGATTCATTGGAGAAGGCATTCAAGTTGGAAAGAAAAGTGGAAATCAAAATTATAGAAAAAAGGAATTATACCCCTCACAACTATAAACATGGAAGTGTTGTTTCTCCTAGCCTTCCACAACCTACAAGGGTGACACCACAACAATTGGAAGAAAAAGAGAAAAAGGGCTTTGTTACAATTGTGATAGAAAATGCACTAAAGGTAATAAGTGTGCTGAGAAGAAATTACTTTACATAGATTATGAAGAGGAGGAAGAAAAGGATCAAGAAACATCAAAAGAAGAGGACATACACTAGGAACCAACCCCAAAGAAAGAAGAAATGAATCCGACCATATCTTGTAAAGCATTGGCAAGAATTACCACTCCTCAAACTCTTAAGATAGAAGGACATATCAAGAAGAAAAATGTTCAAGAAGTGAAAGATCACATCGAGAAAGAAGAAATGAATCGAACCATAACTTGTAATGCATTGGCCAGAATTACCACTCCTCAAACTATCAAGATAGAAGGACATATCAAGAAGAAAAATGTTCAAGAAGTGAAAGATCACATCAAGCATCAAGAAATGAATCCGACCATATCTTGCAAAGCATTGGAAGAAATTACCACTCCTCAAACTCTAAAGATAGTACGACATATCAAGAAGAAAAAGTTTCAAGCATTAAAAGATCACATTGAGCATCAATAACAAGTTCTCCAACTTTTAAAGGATAACGCCACTTTGGTGTTGAATCGAATGAAAGAACAGGTAGATCAACATCGCAGTAAAAAATGTTTTGATGTAGGTGATTGGGTATTTTTATGGCTACAACTCAATCAAGCTATTTATGAGAAGGAAATGTTGGCAATACTACATGCACTTAAGAAATGGTGACCTCACCCAATGGGAAGACACTTCAAGGTAAAAATGGATCATGATAGTCTTAAATACTTTTTAGAAGAAATATTATCTTTAGAAGAACAGAAAAAATGGGTCACAAATATGTTGGGTTATGGCTTTGACATCATCTATAGAAAAGGGAAGCAAAATTTTGTTGCAGATGCACTCTTAAGGGATGAGGGATGTCATTGTTTGTTCTATTTTATTATCCAACCCAATTGGATAAATGAAGTATGAATAGTAGGACGAGAGTGTGGCCACTCATTCAAAAGTTGCGGAATATCCCAATTCAATCAATTTTTGAGAATTGAGGGAAGGAAAATCATATTTGTTTTTGGAGCAGTCACAGAACAAGAACTTGACAGCTACGAATCGATCATTTCGGAGTATCTCATCAAGTGAGAACTTACCCGTTGAAGATTCCACATGGGAGGACAAGAATTTTATACATAAGCATCAAGAACTACTCAAGCGTTGAGGACACCACTTTTTGAAGGAGAGGGGCATGTTAGGCCCCTATACTACTAGTGTAACCCCTTATTGTTATTAGTACAATCCCCTTATTATATCTCTCTACCCATGTAGTCCCCATATTGTTACTATTGTGCCCCATAGAAGCCCACTATTGTTATTATTGTGCCCTTACATTATTATTGTTATGTTGGCACTGATTATATTATGACCTCTTAGACTCCTAATCTACTTGACACTTTCTCCCTAACTTTAGTGTCCAATCTACTCTTTGAAGACAAAGAACTTCACTTTCGATAAAGACTTGGTGAGTATATTCGTTATCATCTCATTTGTTGATATATGATGGAGCCTCACTGCTACTCTTTGCACCATGTCTCTTATATAATTATACATAATATCAATATGATTGGACTTATCATGAAATACAATATTCTCTACCAATCGAATCCTACCCTTGTTATCGTAATACATCATAGTCGTATCAAGGACCTGCTCAAATAACTCTCCAAAGAGCTTCCTCAACCAAACTGCCTCATATCTAGCCATGCTCGTAGCAATATATTATTCCTTGACCATGCTCAAAGCTATGGAATATATTTTCTCGCTCATCCAAGATATCATGGTGGAACCCAAACTAAAGTAACACCCTAATGTTTTTTTCCTATTAATAACACTTCCAGCCTAGTCGATATGAGTGTACTGGTGAAGTGGTACATCTCCAACTGTGTATCTCATACTAAGGTTAATCATCCCATGTAAATATCTCAGTACATGCTTGGAAGCAATCTAGTGTGCATGAGAAGGATAAGTCATAAATTGATTTAAAGTGTTCACAAAAAAGCATATGTATGGACAAGTGTTCATAAGGAATATAAATTCCCCAATCAATTGTTGGTACTCATAAGGTTTTTCCAAGTGAGGTCCAGTAGCATCTTCACACAACTTCTTTAATTTCATCTCCATCAGGGTGACCAAGGACTTGCATTCTACCATTCCAAATCTTTCCAAGCACTTCATGACATATTTTCCTTAAGAAAGGAAAATCTCTCCAGGTATTTACCACACCTTTAGTCCTAGGAAGTAATGCATCAAACTAAAATCCTTCATCTTGAACTTAGAGGCCAACTCCTTCTTCCATTTCAGGATGAATATCTTACTACCTATCAAGAATATATCATCAACATATAAAACCAAAATTAAAGGCATACCTTGGACCTTGAAGTAGAGGGTCAGCACTCATTCTCGTGAATCCAAGCTTCACTAGGTAGCTGTCACTGCGAGCATACAAGGCTCTAAGGGTTGCTTCAAACCATATAGTTTTTTATTTAACCTACAAATGTGAGTCTTCATATTCTTCACTTCAAATTCATGAGGTTCCTAAACATATACTTCTTCTTGTAGTATCCCATGAAGAAATGTTGTCTTTACATCCATCTATTGAAGGGTCTATCCTTAATTAGTATCAAGGGAAACAATCAATCTAATGGTATTGTAAAGGGAAATGGGAGGAAATATATCATCATAGTATTCTCTCCCTTTCTCAGAGAAACTATTGTTTTTCCATGATATTGGTGTCTAGGATATAATCTTAAATCACTAACGCTACTAAACCAAGTATCACGATAAGTCTACTTTGTACAACAAAATGTAAACGACAATAAATCTACTAGTGCACGAAATATACACAACCTTTTACAAATTATGTACACCAACCTATCCTTATTATATTAATCAAATTGATAACACAACAATATAGGGCTCTCATATGAGGGAAAATGTCCCTCATACATCCATTGATACAAGATATACAATAATTAGGGTTTGGTGTTTTTCATGATGAACACCAATCTACCATGATCAAGATACTTTGAGCATGATCCAACTACCCTGCAACCATTTGGTGCTCCTCTTGACATACATGCAACTTATGATTTGATTGCTCATAGGATGTCCTCAAAACTGTCCAATTGGACCAAACACACCAACCATGCAATCTGGTCCAAATCTAAACCCAACACCTAGCAACAATTTACTCACAAAACATCACAGCATACCTTTAGGACTAATTCTTACTTTTTTGACTTCGTCCTAGTTAGGGCATGTTATATTCAACCAAAAACTCTTCTCCTCTACCCAAAAGTGCTCATAACAACTGTGGTTGTCCTTTATTTGGCTCATCCGACCTTCATTGGCCCTTTAGGACATGTCTGCGCTCTAAATAGGCCTCTCGGACCCCTGTCTTAATTGATTTTAGACCACCAACCCCTCCTGTAGCCTCTAATATGAATTGCAGATTGTTCCTTGAGGTTTCTTCCACACAAGACAATCCTAAAGCTCCTCAAACCAACCCACATATGCTCCCCTTCCACTAGGCCTTCATGTAGATTGACATGGCACCCAAAACTACCTTAGAAAATCTTCATGTCTGGGCTTCTCCACCTTTGATTTGTTGCTCCTAAACTGTGACCCAACAAAGATACAAAAGAGGTTGAGTTGCTCACAAGTGTTGCTCAACGATGATAAGAAATCACTCCAACCTCACCTTGTATTTATACCAAACACAAGGGCTCTAACAAACCATCTAAAAGGGCTTGACAATTGTCATTACATCTCTTAACACTAGGCCGCTTTGACTTCTTCTCATGCAAGCCCAGACTCTAACTTCAAAAATTCATATCTCATGATAGACCACTCATATTTGATAGGTTTTCATTGCTATTGGTTGCTCTCGAGATTCTCCAACATCTTAAATCACCACATATCCAAAACTCCCCATGAATTCACATCCACACACTTGGGTGCAAAGCCCATGGGCTTGAATTCTAAGCCAACAAGTCATACTTGTGTGCCCATTCTTCCAAAATCCACTAGTGTAGGGTTTGGAGTACCTCCCAAGCTACAAATCTCAACAATCCCTCTTCATGAGAGAGGTACTTGAAACACTAGGAAGTCTCCATCATCATCATCTCCAGTGATACTAGACCATATGGTGTCCATCACTGCAACATACTCTATATAATGAACCATGCAATCTCAGTAGTGCCTCTACCTCTTCTCACCTTAACTTGAAGACCTCAATACTTCCATATTGTTGCTACCTCTAAAGTTAGACTCCCTTTGAGCTTACATGATATCCACCGTCTCAACCTGTCATTGATCTCGTGTCCTACAAGGTTAGTCAAAGTTGCAGTCCAACATCATCCCCGCAACCCAGTCCTACAAGAACTCATCCTCCTAGATCAAACACAACTTGTGAAAATCCCTCCAATCTCAAATATGCAACATCATGATCAGATGATCGATTTCTAGTTCGAACCATTTGGTTTTGAATACTATAGGGCAAACATTCTAGTTTCGTTCAACAGTTAGCAACAAAATTAGTGAGGGTAGTGTGCACAACCAAATTAAGCCAGTATTTCTTTCGGATCATAATTGTACCACTTGGGGTTTGCATAGCTTGAATAACAAGCCCAAGTTCCATTGTTCCTACCTGCTTATGTACTTATCATTATTAATAAAAAGGATTAGCTACTCAACTCTATTTTCCTATTGTTTTGATGCTCTATCTTCCTATTGTTTTGATGTATATTTGGGGTGTTTCATTTATGGTTGTTGTTTCCTTGTATATATCTTTCTTTATTATTGTAAATTTATGTTTAGGAAATTACATAACCTCCATCATTTTAGTCCCCCCTTATTATGCAAATAGTGATATATTCTTTATTAATAATTTTATGTACTTCATTTACATTACTTAGCCCTTAGATGATTTTTTTTGTTCAAAAGCTAACTCCCACATATATGCATCAAGTGACATTTCATATGTAAAAAATGGGGTGTTGGAAACATTAAAATCATGGTAAACCATATTTTGTGAAATGGTGTGAGAGAATCCTTGATTTTTTTATTTTTTTTTTACTTTAATGAATTTTCTTCTTTTCCTTGCTTTGTGCTAAAAATACATAATTTTTTTGTTGCTTCCACCTTCCTCTCTCAATTTTTCCCCTTTTATCAGTTAGAATATGTCTCCCTTACTTAGAGTTTTCAAAAAGGAAAAAAAACATAATTTTGTGTTCGGAAATATAAACCTCTTTTCTTTTTAATATAAAAGAACTAGTAACTAAAAAAATTCTAAACTTTATAAAACATTAATAAAATATTTAAAACCTTAATCTTTTTAAAAATAAATTTATAAAAACTTTTTTATATCAATTATATCTGAATATCTTAAAATTAATTAAAAAAATAATAAAAATATTAATGAAATGTAACTCATACTATTTTAAGAAACTATTCTAAAATATCTATAAAACCAAAAAAAATTACAATTTTCAAAAGTTCAGTCCAGTCAACAAATTCACTCCAATGCATTTATGCTATTATTTTAAAACTGGTCTGACAACCCGTATCATTTTCATCTTCGTCATAATCCTTAGACAAATAAATATCAAGTACAATCTATTTGATTGCGTAGATTTCCTTTTCATTTTTAAAAGACATTGATACTCTGAAATCGAAACTATGTTTATCTATTCTTTTTTGGAAGCACGCTTTAATAAAAGAAATCCCTAAACCTTTCCACTTTTTCATTCAACAATTTCCACCACTATCTCAATTTCCTCCTTTTTAAAATGGCATTACTGCTCTAAGCGTTTTCCCGAAATAAAAGAAATCTCTAAACCCTTTCTCCACTTCTTCTTACCCCTCCGGCACGTAATAATATACAAATAATAAATTGTTGAAACTGCCATACGGCGTGCGACTATTATACAATATTGACAAATATTTCACGTACTAAGATACATAAAAGGAAAGTCCATCGACAATATGCTTTTGTTGCGCATCTTCCCTCGAATCCCAAGATCCATTTGACATCCATTATCGCGACAACGCACACTATTTTTCTTACATCCAGTAACGACCTCGCAGGCTTGCATTCTCTTTGTTGGGTTTGGTTTCCACACACACCATTTCCCAAGGCTCCGCCAAAATTTGGATGGTTGTTAAAGCTCGGAATCTATGAGATCCCAAACAAACAAACGTGATGCTAATCTCGGAAATCATATATTCTGACACCCTCTCGAATTAAATGGTCATTTACAAACTTCGAGGAGCCGCCCTGCCTATTAATATTATTTTATGGTACCGCTGTCAAAGTGCTATGTGGCCTCATATTGTACGATATCAGCGCCAAAGTGGTGTGGCCTCATATTATATTTTACGTGTGGGGAGTTCACACTGTATAAATGGAGATTTCATGTTGCAGCCTCATTCCCATGGAAGCAGTCCGACTTGTTTCAGTTTGGTTAGGTCATCGGGTAAGTGACGTTGAAAATTTGGTCACTGATTTGATTTATCTTCAAAATTAATATGACTGCTTCGCCTGTATCGATATGATTTGCGATTGAAGATTTTAAATTAGAGTTTGTTTGGTTGGGCAGATTCCAGAATGGCAGAACATTTCAAAGAAGCCGTAACTACTCTCATCTCTGAGTTTGTGAAAGACTTGGAGAATGAATTAACAAGAGAAGCCACACAAACTGTTAGTAACAAGATAATGAAATTGCTTCCCACTGAATTCATTTGGTGGATTCTCGCTGTTGCTCTCCTCTTATTGTTTATCACCCATCGAGCTGCCCTGCCCAATGACTTAACGTGCCCTTTGTATGTTGCTATGTTAAAAAGTGTGATTTTGCTAATATATTCAACTGTAGGGTTACTGCTCAGTGTCATCTGCATCGGATCTATCACACTTGTCTTCGTCAGTCCATCCGGTAAGACTTCTCTTCTGTTTTTCAACAATGATTTGGCTTATACTCCATACTTGATATTGCTGTTTGATATTATAGTTTCTCCCCTATTTATGAAGCAATATAATTGGAAATTTCATGAGCTGCTCTTTAACATTATAATTTGTTTGCATGCGCAGAATCCCGAATGGCAGAACGTTTCAAAGCAGCCGTAACGAGTCTCGCATCCGAATTTGTTAACGAGTTAATGAGAGAAGCCACGGAAGGTCTTACTAAGAAGATAATGAAGTTGGTTCCCATGGGATTCGGTTGGTGGCTCATAGTTGTTTCCCTCTTTTTATTGTTTCTCGGCCATCGAAGCGGCCTTTCCCACAACTTCACGTGGTGTTTGGGGGTTGCTTTTTTGAAAATTGCAATATTGTTAATAATTGGGTGATTGTAAATTGTAATGCATGGATTTGATGGCCATTATGATTTGAAACTGCTTCCATTTATGTTTATTGGAATATATAATTTTGGATATATTTTTACTGAAGTGTATCTATAGCTAAGAAAAAGGTTTCCAACAATTTTAACTTAATAGTTTTTTTTGGATCTTAGTATTTTTTTATAATATTCCAAATATATATAGGTTAAATTAATTAATTAAAAAATGCCAGAAATAAATTATGATTTTTTTACTTATAGTATTTATACACCATTTTATTAGCCAACAACTATGTAAAAAAACATATTAAAAATTAAGAATCATTAGGGTAAAGTGAAAAATAAATACATATTTAAATTAATATTATGAATTTATTATTAATTATTATAATAAAAATAAAACAAAAATCATAATATATTTAATTTTTACCAATGTGAATGTGAGGTATATCATAAAAAACAATGGTTTGATTCAAATTGATGCCTGTAAGATTTTAGTAGTTATTTAATTTATATGGATGTGCTAGTTAATATCGCTGTCATCAAAATTTATGCAATTTTATAAGATATGTAAATAACAATTGCAAAATAAGTAAATTATATTTATGTACTAATACACTATTATAGATTTGGTTTATGTGGAGATGTAAAAATAAATTATTATCATTATATTATCAAATTTACAAACTAAATATAAATCTATTATAAGGTAAACACTATTATAAATAATATACACATTTTAGTAAAATAATATTTGTTTATAGATTGATATATATAGACATGAATTCATCTTTCTTCTAGGGGTGTTTTCATTCTTAAATTTGAAATACAAAAGGATTTTGATTTGGATTTTGTTTTGAAAGAGGGGCGATATCCAAAATGTGTCTGTGGGTGAGATATCAAATGACTTTTTTTTCAAAGTAAAAATACAACGATAAAATTTTGATCAGGATTATGATTTATTGTAATTTAAAATGCACTTTTGAATAGATAATTTAGCACCTTAAAAAATGTGAGACATTTGAATTTTGAATTGGTTAAAGATCTCTATTAAATTTTAGATTAAAAAAGAAAATTCATTTCTTTCTGGAGGTGAAATCTTGAATTGTGTTATTGAAACTGGATTTTTTGACTTCAATTGTGTAGGGGTTACCAATCAAAGTTGTGATTTAAATAAATTCGGATTTTGGATTCAACACCTTGAAAAACTTCTAGAGCATTTCAATTGTGCAAGTTTACCCATCAAATGTGTGCAAGTTTACCCATCAAACTTGTAATTTCAATAAATTCCTGCCAAATTTTAAAAAAATTAGACTCTGAAAATCCACCAATTTTTTTTCAAAAATTATCGTTAAAAATAATTTGTTTCTTCAATTAATTAAACTAGCTACACATTAAATAATAATACACATATATAAAGCGAAAACATTTTAACGCAATGTTTTATATATATAAACTAACTTCGGTTGTTTTTGAATCGAGAGAGCTGGCTGATTGTCTATATATGTCAAGAGTAAATCGCATCGTGTAATCGGTGTACATGATTAATCGCACGGTTTCCCAGAACGGTCGGAAAACATCCGCTGCAGGTTTATATATCACTGTTTCCCAGAACAGCCGTAAAACATCCGCTGCATGTTTATATATCAAAAGAGCATAGTTTAAAGTTATAGGTTTGGGTTCCTTTTATATAATTTCTAGTTATTTTTATCTAAAATCCAGGTGGAATTAGTTAAAATTATAATATTAAATTTGTTTATATATTTAAAATCATAATTCTAATAATGAAAAGGTAGTTCGTTCAATCGTTTGTTTGGTTATTTTTTTATTATTTTTTTAAAATATTAAATTTATTAGTATATTTAAAATCATAATTTTAATAATAAAAAGATAGTTGAATTGGTTATTTGATTGTGAAAATAAAATGTTATAGCTTCTATTCGCAAGCTAATATAATCTAGTCTAATTGGTGACTCGTCCAGATATTAATGGATAAAAAATTTTAATAACAAAAAAATACCTACAACAGAAAGACATTTATATGATCAATTGTTTTTGTGGGGAGCACTATATTGGAGAAACAGGTAAGTCGGTCAAGATAAGGCTCAAAGAACATGGTTCAGATATTCGTAATGAGAGAGCTCGTTATTTAGCCTCAGCCAAGCATGTAGGCAAAACAAAACACCACATCTGCATTGAAGACACTAAAGTCATTGCAAATGAAAAGCATCATTTTAAACGTAAAGCTTGGGAGTCACTTGAAATCATTAAACAGCGACACAACGATGGAGGTTTAGAAGTTAACATAAATTGGATTTCCCTTCTCAAACCCATTGAATAGAAGATTTCCCTTTCACACCACCTTTACCATTATTCTTCATCAAACCCATCCTCTGTCCCCTAGTCTTCACTAAAATTCCCCCCCTTATCACATACCCCTTGCCTCTTGAATTTCCCTTTCACCCTCTCATCTCCCCTCACACCCCTCCTCCCCACCATAAAAATTTTAACCCTCTTACCCATTCTTGGAGCCCCCTCTTTCACCCTATCATAACCATAGAAATAATATTAAACCATGAAGATACAATTAGTTTATACCATAACATCATGGTTTTATATTAAGAAAAATCAAGATTCATTTTATAATACATTAGCAATAAACCAACAACATAACCATTTAAAAAACAGGAAGCAAATATTAGTATACTAATATATTACATTTCTACAAACATAAGCTATTAAATTGTAATTAATTAGAATATAATAAAACAAAAAACCACAATTTAAAATAAAATCTTATTACAATAAATTGACTTTATATTAAACAAAATTAAAATTCTAATTAAAATTACCATAGAAATAAGACATTAACATAAACTTAAATATCCAAATTCTAAATATATTAAATTAATATATTAACACTTTTACACATCAAAAATGATTGTAATTTAATTTGAATAATAATTTAAATAAAGAAATTTAAGAAATGATATTATAAACAACATACTATGCATGATTTTAATATAATAAGTATGTAATATATTATAATATAGGCATGATTTTATAATAATAAGTATAGTAAGTATATAATTAATTTAATAAATAATAGGAGGAGGAAGTTACCAATATTTCCATTAAAAATGATTATAAATCATAATCATAGTATATTAAATTATATAATAATATAATAATGTAGTAGTAGGAAGTTAACAATAATCTATTAAAATGATTAAACAAAGTAAAATTTAGAAATTTAAAAATTAAATAATTTATTAATAACAATATAATAGAAAATAATTAAAAATAAAAATAAAAATCAAAGCTTGAATTGGTAGGTTTCACAACTCAAGCTGATCATATTTATATTTATAACTTTTGGTTCTTTTTCTGTGTAAATCAGTTCTAATGACGAATCTTGTTTTACACTCGAAAACATCTACAACGTAAAAATAAAGATTGTGAAATATCCTAATTTAAAACTACAAATACCACACCACAGAAATCTGCACACCATTACCACTACTACTATATATTATATCACGAAATTAAAATTAAAAAACTAAAATAAAATCATTTAAGTGCACCTAAAAAGCTAAAATGGTGTGCAAGATTATGGCATATCAAATGCTTGAGAGACAATTTCAAAGAATTTGAAGTGTCGAGGATCCCAACTCCAACCGAGAAGCACAAGTTGAGGAATTACGTAATGATTACTGAACACGCCGAGAGTTTCCTGGAATGTTGAACAATGTTTTCTATAAACAATGATTACTTTAAGAGGCATTCAATTTTTTTAAATCTATTTGTTTGACAGATTTTTGATCGTCATTATTCAATTTTTTAAAATCTATTTGCTTGACACATTTTTTATTGTCATTAATCTATTTTAATATGTAGCTCGATTGTGCAAAGCTCTTACTTTTTCACATTTCAAAATTTGTGTGTAATCTTTACGTGATTACAGTGTCTCGACTGATAGATTTTCAGCAACAACTTGGCAGAGTTCATATATTTCAATTTTTTATAATTGGAGTTATTTAGAATTTTGTATATTTTATTGTGTAATTTTAACATAATTAATTGTTGAATTAAGGCTTCTGTGATTTATAATAGTTATAAGTAGAACTTCGGCATGAATCATATATAGAAAGACCTTTGTCGACGCATTTCAAACCAACTAGTGTGGTTCATCCTCAGGGCTAGTTGAAGAGACAGATCGAGCTTCACATGTTAAATAGTTTGACCAGAGCCTCCAGCGGCTATCTTACCCAATGGCTAATTTTGACGTAGGGACCAGAGTCAAAAAGTCAATTAGATAATTTCAACGAAGATGGTTAATATATATATATATATATATATATATTAATGAAAATAATTTTATTAAAAAGTATAATTATAATATTAAATGGTAATTTTTAAATAGGAATTTAGTTAAAAAGAAAGACCTAACTATTTTATACAAATCATATAAAAAAAATTAATAGTTAGATTAGAATAATCTAACGTAAAATAAATAATAAATAATAATAATATAAATAATAAAATTAATAAAATAATAATAATAAATAATAATAATAATAATATAAACTAAAATAAAATAAAAATAATAAAAAATAAAAATAAAATAAACAAAGATTAAAATAAAATAAATTCAAAATAATAATAAATAATAAAATAAAAATAGAATAATAAATAAATAAAAATAAAAGTAATACATAATAAACAATTAATAAATTAAATAAATAATACATATATATATAAATATATAAGTATAGTATATTAATCTATCAGGAACAAAAAGGGGAGTGACCCAACATAAAAAGAAGGAGAAAGACCAAAAAAATCCAGAGTAATAAGGATAAACCCTAGAAAGCTCCAGGGGGAACCACGAAAGCGAGAAAGATGAAAGGGGGGCGCTTGGGGGGGGGGGGAAGAGAAGAAGGATTATGACAAAAGGGCAAGGATCCAACATCTACTGATCTTCCAACCATCATCCCTATTGAGATTGTTAGGCCTTCTTTCGATCTCAATAGCTTCCCTGAATTTACGATGATGGAACTGAGCAACTTTAGCAACAACCTTGGCTTCCTCTATACACACCTGATGCTTGGTATTTTCCACATGTTCTGCTAACGCTGAAGACTTGGTTCTCCCGTGTCTTAGGTCAGCTGCATGTTCTCTGATCCTCTGATGGATGGAGCGCCCTGTTTCCCCGATGTAGGGGATCCCACAAGAACAAGGGATCAAGTAGACACCCTTCATGTCCTTAGGGTTAATGGGATCTTTTACCGATCGGAGGGAATTACGAATGGTGTTGAGGGGCCTAAATGTTGAGGGGATATCATACCTCTTAAGGATCCGAGCAATCTTGTCTGTGGTTCCTTGGACATAGGGAAGATGGATGCCTAGCCAGCACTCTTTTGGTTCTCTCTTAATAACAGCATTTTTAGAGGCTTTAAGGAAAGCCTTCTGACCTAGGCCCCTGCTATATCCATTATCCACAAAGACATCAAGGAGATGGGATCTCTCCTTATCTAAGCTCTTATTATTATTTATTTATTTTTTATTTGTCTATTTATTTTTTCGTTCCAATTTATAGATATTCTAACTAACTATTAATTTTATTTTATTTTTTTTATATATTTTTAATGATTTGTATAAAATAGTTAGGTCTTCTTTTTAACTAATTCCTATTTAAAATTACATTTTTAATATTAATTTATACTTTTTAAATAATAACGAAACCATCTAAAATTTTTCATAAATAATAATATATATATTATATTATATATATAAATATATATTAACCATCTTCCTTGAAATTATCTAATTGACTTTTTTACTCTGGTCCCTAGGTCAAAATTAGCCGTTGGATAAGATAGCAGTTGGAGGCTCTGCTCAGACTATTTAACATGTGAAGCTGGATCTGTCTCTTCAACTAGTCCTGACGATGAACCACAGTAGTTGGTTCGAAACGCGTCGACAAAAGTCTTTCTATATGTGATTTAACATAATCAATATACAAAAGTTTTGGTTTATTTTCAGCGACCCACGCTAAATGATATGAGCTTTTTGCAGAAGTAGTGTTAATTTCATTATCTCCTCTGCATAAGTGGAATTATCGTTAATTTAAAATGTAAAATGGTAACAAATTATTTTTAGCCATTTTAAGATATTTTTATCATTTAATAATTTTAAATACTTTGAAAACTTTTAATTTTTAGATATTTAAATTAAACTAAGTTATATCTATTAAGTATGACGATGATGGTATGTTTATGGGGTATTGGATAACATGCTTATGTAGGGAGGAAGGAAGGAAGGCTTGCCATCTTGGCCCCTTTTCAAGCATTAAGAGAGGGATAGCATGGCTAACCCCCTTGCAATAATAGATAGATGTTATGATATATGATGAATTGATTTGAGTTAATATAGAAATCCTTGTGACCTCCATATTTTCTTGCCACGATTGGAATTACTTGGCCATTTTTTGGAGTATTCGTTGTATCACCAAGCCGCGGGTGGGTTATTCCTTCCTAGTGCTTAGACTTGTGGAACTCCTATGAAGGAAGTTTTAGGTTCTCATAGTTTGGCCTTCCATATTGCTCTCCTCATTGCTAGCTGGACACTTTACACCTTTCTCACAATTGTAGGAGAGCATACGGTCGGTCCGAGAATCAGTTGGTCCGACGGAGGGCACCATGACTCTGTCGAGAACTTCTTAAATGATCACACATCAGGCATGCTATTAAATGAACTAAATCCCATCATCTCTTGTTGATATTGTTTCTACAATCATGAAAATTTCATATTTTTGTCCAAGAATCTAGTTTTATTCATCAAGGTAGAGGTCCCTACCACTTGTTGGGCTTAGAAAAACTTCCTTTGTCACTCCTTCAAGTCTAGGAAACTCCCTGATCACCTAATGCGATCCATTTTTTATTTTTACAACTCGCCTGACTCTAATTGTCCTTGTCCTTTCTACCCCTAAAGCTTTACATTTTGCTAGCTTTGCATTTTCCTCCCTTTGGCTATGATTTCATCTACTTGCACTCATATCTTGAACCTTCTCTTGCTTAGGTTCTAGCCCTTACAAAGCTCCTTGTAGAGGTAAATAATGCATTTGAGGCACGACTCCAGTGCTCGAGGTTCCATAAGCACCCGAAGAGCTCAAACCGAATTATTTGGAGATTAAAAATAGGTTCAAAAACGAAAGTTCTTGGAATCTCCCGAAACCAACACTAGATTGTAATGTTTGATGTCTTGATTCCAGCCACGCTTGAATCACCTCAATCCAACATCGTATGCTCAATTTATCGCATGCTGAAGTTTTAGCCAAACAACTAAAAAGTCAAATAGCAGGATTAACAAGGTTGTTGAGTGGGCAGACCGTACAGTTGACGTCATGTTGACGTTAGCATGCTCACTTGGCATACAACGGATACGAGGCTCAATTCAGTCTCGACATGTGGAAGCATCGTACAGGTTGGGATGACAACATTTGATTAGTGGTCAATTATTGAGGTGACCCAATGAGATGGTGCCATGTGGCCCAATGAGAGGGTGTCACGTGGCCCTCACTCATTGGTCAAAACTTTTACAGGCCACTCGACCAACCTCAGTGAGGTTCAAACTCCCAACCTCATCCCATCAAACTAAATGTCTTACTAGTGCATCAATGACGTTACTTGTTATATATAGGTGGCCCAATTAAATTTAAAGCCATATGGCCGGTGGTTTCGGCAAAGGATCAGGGCACATGGCCACAACCCTGGTCACATTTCACACCACATGACTGGGTGGTGGACAGTGGAGGTGCTATTGGTGGAGAGGGCAGGGACTTGGTCCCAACCCCAAGCCACATGTATTGAATGTGACCATTGACGCGTCTGAAGGGGAGTTGGGTTGAGCTCTTAGCTATGACCCTGGGCTTATGGGAGCTCATGTGACCAAGCGGAGGATCCATAGTAGAGGGTGCAGGAAGATAAGACCTAGCCCCCAGTTTTATCAGTGGCAGTTGTGACCATAGGCAAGGGCTAAGCCGATGGGGGCGGGTGGTTAGCCCCGACTCCCGGCCATGTGAACTCCACATCACCAACGACTGACGGAGCGGGGGCTTAGCCAGTGGGGGTGGGCAGTTATCCATTGGCCGCCAACCATATGCGCCCACACAACTGCCCTTCAGGGCTAAAGTTTCAACGCGAAGTCCTTATGCCGCATTTTAATGAGGCAACAATTTGCCCCTTTTGCAGCAAGAATTCGGCGGTCATAGGAAAAATTGTTGCTTGGTGGACTATGTAAAGCTAGAAAACGTTGTAGAGATAGCAAGTTTTACCAATTTGTAGGACAGATAACAAAACTTGGTTCCAAAAAGCATATCTTGCTCAATTTTTAACCTTTTTGAGCTCAAGAAAAGCCTAGATAGGGGTTTTTCAGTGTCCCAAAATTAATGGCAACCTCACATTTCTAATTTTAGAACTATATGGTGGAATTTTTGCATACTCAAGTCCTTTAGTGCTAAAGACAAAGAGAATTTTGAGGTTATATGAAGGCATATTTGAGCATAGAAAGAACATAGTTAAAGATTTTCCAGCCTTCAAGTTACATCAACCACTGCAATTGTTACTTTAGTAGAGTGCCTATTTTTAGTATTTTCTTAATAATTCTTCTGAGTAAAACCATTTTTAGCACTTCATTGTGAAGTAGTTGTATGTTTATGATTTTTTATTTTAGGTGGAGTACAAGGACCTATCATGAGAGAGTCATTTTTCTGTTGACATAATCATGGCTTGTTGTAGGGAGTCATCTTTTTGAGTGAGAATTAATTATAGAAGAATGTTTCTTTGTAGGAGAAATGATGCCACTCCATAGTCAACAATTTGTAATGTGTTCATTTTATATTGAAATCAATAAAGTGGCCTAGCCATTGGAGCAAGGCTTAGAGATGTAGCCTAGGAGGGGTGAACTCTGTTATCACTTGCTTGCTTCTTCTTTGCTTGATTATCACCTTGAGTTGCATATGAATTTGTGTCACTTTTAAGTTCATGTGTAAACTTAACTACTCATCTTTGAAGAGGTTGTGAAAGTAATTTTACATTTAAATACCCAAGTTATCAGGCTTGCAAAGTGTCAGAGGACGATCATATTTTTTCATTTACTGATCACCCAAGGCTAGCTTGTAATCAAAATTTACCTTTTACTCACCATTCCTCAAATCCATGATGGAATTTGCTAACTTGGAGTTTAGGCTAAAATGATCAAAATGCTCATTCTAAATTAGAAATTCAGGCAATTTTTGTTTATTGGATCCTGGATCCTTACCATACTAAAGGTTGTAGGAACTAGTATTTCCACTCCATCACTCTAAACCAGAAAACGAAAATAATATTAGGCCACGTCATCAAATAAAAATAAGTTGATTGTAACGGAATCATAGCTTGCCTTAATGGCATCAATCAGATTAAAAAATGAAATAAATTCTCTTATCTGGTCAGCTTGGAGGATCAACTAACTCACAGTGAAAAGAAACTTCAATATGGGAGACACTCCCCAACATGTCTAAGAACATAGGATCCCACCCCTCCTACTTACTCTAAGGACTAATGCATGGCCAGGTCTCTTTTAATTCATGTTTATGTTTAGATAACTTTATTTTACTTTCCCATATGTTTCACAATAGATACACTTAGTTGATTGTTTCCAAGTTTTCTGATAACTCTACTAGACATTTGTCTTGGAATAGTGATACACAGGAAATAGGTTTATTTTGGTTAATTTTGATAGATGTAAGAACGTTATATTAACTTTATTGTCATTGGTATAGCTTCCTTTGTGATACTGGCCATCACAATAATACTATTATTTGATCTTTTTTGTATGCTTAAGTTGTGATGTAATGAAAGACAGCTAATTCACAGATAAAAGTATCATAGTGATTATAAAACTCTTAGAAATTTAACTATGAGTTCTCTTTAAAGATTAATTAGAGAAACATTAAAATTAATAGAATGTAATGTATAAATAAAAAGAAAGAATCATTGTTTCATCTGAGCTTAGGAAGTTTTGTAGAAAAAAATTCATAAAACTAAAGAAAATAATCCAATTCCCTTGAAGAATTGGAATTTCTACCTTAAACACTTTTATGAATTCCCTAATGCCCTGGACAACATTTTGAATCAAAAACATGTTTATTTTGGTGTTAAGTGGCTTTTGAATGTGAAAGCTAAGGATATTGAAGGTTTTCTGATCTCGATTGGATTACTATATTGTTTTTCATCCATCTTGATACATTCAATGGAAAAAGTGGAAGAATCATCTCATGGGACCACTTTTACCAGTAGGGCCTAGTTTGGCAAAACAAGGTCTGAAACCTATTGGGAGAATTTTGAGGCGTCAAACAAAATTTTTTGGGGCGGTTAAAAAGTTTCCACCTTAGTTCCGCACCATTTTATGCTATTCTACATAGATATCTTTCTGACAGTGCAAGAAGTGCGTCAAACCACTCAGAAGTTGACCTTCCTATTTTCACTACCATGGTTTGAGAGGATGTCGCATCAGCAGCGATTTTTCATGGAAAAGGTGCTAGACACGTGATTGTGATGTAAAATACTTTAAAAGAGTCTATATTCTAACTCTAGTTAAGGGTTGATGTAGTCAAACTTAAGCACTAGTAGGCTATCAAGTTGTATTATAACTGGGCCACTGGGAGGAAGAGTCATTCCATTCTTTCTAGCACATATGTTCCATAGCTAAGCAAAAATAGCTAAGAGAAATAGGATGTAGAGACACAGTGAGGATTTGTGCATTGTAGCAGCCCACGGTCCACAGGCCATACTTCTTTGTACTTGCAACGATATTTCCACACGGAGAAAGAGAGTGAAACGACCTCACCTTCGAGTTGTTTCTTCTCCCGAAAGGTTTTCTGAGAGCATACCTTGTGTCTTATGTGTGTGTGTGAGATTTTATTTTGTCGTTTTTTATTTTTTGCATAATTTCCTTTCGTATGCATGACTAATTATAGTAATTGTATTTACATATCTAGAAATTTAATAAAATGCAATAGTACAGAATTTCATATTTCTAATATAATAGTGTCATATCTGTTGTGACAAACTGTTTAGTGGAATATCCATGGAAATTTATGGATTATTACCAAGATATTTTTTTTAAAATGGGAGGTTCCATCTTTATTCCTCATAAAAAAAGGATCATCAATTTGTAAGGGAAGCAAGGCTTTCCTAACATTGGGATGTAGATCCTCATTCTGCCTATTCTTAAAATTTGGGATAAAAGCATTCCCTTTAATTATAGTACCATTATGGTTAGCTATATTTTACCAATATGTATGAAATTAGTCCAAGCTATGCTTAAGATATATCACTCGACTATGGATCACCTTATCACTCTCAAGATCATTGAAAATGAATTTCACAATAATAAATTGATCTCTTTATTGTTTCGTTGACTCTAGGAAAGATTTACACACCGTTCATAAGAGAAAACTATGGAAGAGGTTGGAAAAGGAAATGTTTTTTTTCAAGTTGAGGGTTGTTGTGATAGGATTGTATGAGGAAGTGTATTGCCAAGTTTAGGAGCACTAGGGATTGGTCGAAAGAAATGAAATGAAATATTGGATTCAACCAAGGGTGTCACTTATCCCCCGCCATTTTTGGCATATATAATAATGAGCTAGAAGAGTGTTTGTTAGATGTAGATTGGGTTGGTCCCGTGCTCACTAGTATAGTCATAACTATTCTCCTTTATGCTAATGATATTGTTCTTTTTGCAAGGAGTCTTTAAGATCTTGGAAATCAACTAAGAATCCTCCAAGATTTATGCTCCAAGATGTGTATGAATATTATTAATAACATAAGTAAAATCATGATAATTAATACAAATATATAATATATATTGCTTCCGTATATAACAATAACAAATTGCAAAAAGTTTCTTTATACACATATCTCGGAATGCATATCCGTCACAATATCAACTGGAATTATAGCATTGAGAAAAGCATAAATGGAGGATGGAAAGCTTACTATGGACTTGAAAATAATTGTAAGTCAACAATTATTTGTATATGGGATTAAAAAAAAATCCTTTTTGAGACACTTGTCACTCGTATTATTGTATGTGGATGTGAGGTTGAGCATGTTAGAGTCTTATATCCACAATGATCAAAATTACTCTTTTCACTAGTGGTTATAGTCTTAGGTCAAATTATAATATTTTCAAATAAAATTTGGTATATCTCTTGGCTGGAAAAGGGTCTTGTGTTAATGTCTAAATGTATAATTTATATTCTACTCTCATCACAAGCCTATGGTCATGGTCATCATCAAAAGTATCATCATAAAATATCATGGGTCTTTTCAGGTCATTTGCTACACATAGGGACAATTTTACTTCAAAATCGATTTCTGAAGTAATGGACATGAATTTTACAAAATTCAAAGATGTTTCTTGTCAATCACAGACCAAAGAACAAACACCTACTTCATTTTATGCATAGGTGTTATGATTTGATAAATATGTAGTGAGATTTGAGGATTATGTTCAAAAGATGAAATTTTGAATTTGTTTTACTGTTTTAGCCATTTTTTTGGTGCGCGTTTCTAATGGCGAGAAAGGAATTTTGATAAAACCAAGGAGGTTTTTTTCAAGTACCAACCAAGTACCAAAAACCTCTTTCATTTTCTTTACATATGTCATGAGTTGGAATATTTGACTAGATCTTTACAACCTAGTTTTACAGATTTAAACAATTAATGATTTCCTATTTTAGTCATGATTTCATGGCACATATTCCAAGGCAGTGGAGATTAATATGAGAAAAATGAGAGAGGTTTCTCTAAAAAAAAATATAATATACAAAAACCTCCTTTTTGTAATATATGTCATGATTCAAGAGATATGAGTTAATATTTGACCCCGATTGTCAGAAATTCTGGCCCTATTCCTAGTAGGGAGTGCCAAATTTAATGTGATTGTTTCTATATTTAGGGAGATGTTTTAAATCAAATCCCTTAGTTCAGGGATGAGCTAATTGTATATATTTCATGAATTTCATAGTGAAAAAGGTTGTATACTTAAAGCTTTATATTTTGGAACTGGTGTAATTGATTTTTTGGCAGAATTAATATATTGTTGCAGCTATTTTTCTGGGATTCATGTGTTGTGGTCTGTGTTATTGTTTTCTTTAGTTATTCTTATGCATTTGATAATTATATGTTTCTACCATCTATCCATATTTCTGCTCATGTTAAGCTCTTGAGTTTTAAACAAAGTTCTTAAGCTTAAACTCCTTTTTGTTAGGAATTTCATGTTTATGTTATCTATCTTCTGATAAATGAATTCATGCTTGCCATGCTCATTTTGAATCTTTTCTTTTCCACCCTACACTACATTGAAAAAGATTAAAAGTGTCACAAAGGAATACCTACCCTGCTCCTTTCTATCTCTTGCAACTGAACCCTTGAGACCTGACCTAGTTCCTTGAATTTGACTCATGATCCATCAAAACCCTACAACCTTCAATCCCTAGAGTTGAAATAAACCTAGCCTAATATCTTTTCCCACTCCAGTCATCACTGAATGTGAGCTCATAGAGAGAGAGCTCTCTGGTTTGGAAGGGCTAGCTACTAGACCCTAAGTGGTTTGAGGTCACCTCCTTTGATCTCCTTTCTCAGCCTTGGGATATTGTGGAGGATAACAGAGGGTTGTAATATCTCTAGAGAGTTCATGAAAGAAGATAAAACAAATCCAAATGTAATTTATAATCTGCAATCTCAACATTAAAAGGAATACTCCGTACCTTGTCCTCTTGATTGAAGGAAGCCTTCCCCTCATGAAAGCATGACAATGACTAGGTATCTTTTGCATAAGAAGAATTTTAACTACATGGAAGGTAATAAGTTTCCTAAAATTTCTTCTGACTCTATCCAAAACTAACATCATTGACTCAAGTAGGGATGGCATAAGAATGCCCAGTCTTGGCTAGACCAATGGAGGATAAGGTGTTAATTTTGTAGAATAAATATAATATTTAAAATATTATTACATCAAAATTTAAGAAGATATTTTGGGGTGATAAAGAGTTAGAGATAGAAGGAAAATAATATATTATAAGGAATTGATCAACCCGAATTTTGAAAATAAAAAAAATATATATTTGCCTTGGATAATGTTAAGAATAATATAAATATTTGTAAAATGAGAACAAATTTTCATGAGCTCTATAGTGAAATTTGTTGTTGGTCAAATTCTTGTTAATTTCCATGGTTCTATGATTGTTACAATCACTTTAACCCAATTTGTAACTTCAATTAACAATCAAATCAATCTTACAATAATAAATAACAATTGTAGATAGAACAACAAATGCAATGTGCAATAGAAGACAATCAAGAGCAATAAAAAGAGACACCAAGATTGGTCAAAGACTAGTGAAAATCCACCCTTTCAAATTCTTCTTCTTATTATATTTTTATAAAATGATCAACAGAGAGAGGAAAATGTCAAAATTCATCAAGAAAGAGTGAAATTCAATCATTTGACTATCCAACAAAACCAACCAAATAATATCCAAGAGATTAGCCCATTACACAAATTTGATCAAAGTCAAAGCCTCCAAAACTTATCAAAGTTTGTGGTCAACAGTCAATGATATTTTATGTCAAAGCAACTAGAACCTAGTGATAAATAGTGCGATTGTAACCCTCCATCTGCAGGGAGCACCTTATCAATATTGCAATTGTAGCCAAATTTTCTTCAATCTAACCCTACGAATCTAGCTTAATTTCTTCTCCTCACACGTGTGGGCATGGACCCTGCAATTTCAAACTTGTATGAACCAATCCAAATAAGAGAGAGAATAAGATGCTTGATTTGACGTCCAAATGAGGTTGAATTGTCTTGTATTTATATGCTTACAAGGGGTGCCCAATTTTTCTTTAAATCCAACCTATACTTTTGTGCAAACGTAGGTTTTCACGTTCAAAATACGCTTTTGCTTAACCAAATTAAATTCTTCCAAGGGCTAGGAGGGGTTTTTCCTAATGAGGAAGGTTTTCCAAATGATAGAATTTGTCCCTGAGTTTTCAAATCAACATTTCATATTGGCTACAAAGAAAGTATTGATTGTAACATATCTCCCATCTCAAATATTCATCATCTTCAAGTTAGATCTCGCCATTGTTCATCTATGCTCATCTCTGTTGAACACTTTTGAATCTAAAAGAAGAAGAATTTGACATCATCGGGGAGCTAAAGCTACCACCCTCTATCAATAGGTGGGATCTACTTACCACGAGGGAAACAATCAAACTTTGACCTATTGACCTAGGACCATATGTGATATCTACTCAAGGATCACATTCTATCTTATCGTCTAATGACAATAGGCAAGATAAAATTGAGGATAACACTATGTCCTATTATCCATTGGTCCTCCATCAATACTCTTAAGAGTCAAGTGGTAAAACACCTGCATCCAAGACTTGAGCAAGATCGACTTACCACATGGGTAAGGATAAAGACCCTATCTCAAGTCACCTCAACCCATTGGCCAGATGGGGAGGTCCAGTCCCAACAAGCATAGCTTATGGGTAAGATTCCAACTAGGGTATATTTTATCAAAGAGACAATAGGTGAGATCGACTTATCATAGGGTAAGGATTCACACCCTATCCTATTATCTATAGGTTATAGGTTTTAACCCTGTACAGAAATTACTTGCATACGAATTCTAAAATAAAGAAAATAAACAATGTGAGAGCATAACACATAAAACACATATGCATAGAGATTTTCCCCTGGATCCCAAAACCGAGACTACCAGCTTGATTTTTCATTTTGTTCCTTTCAATGTTACAATACATATTTATACATTTCAAAGCATCCAATTCCATGGACCGAAAACCATCGTGTCCAAAACCATGGACCGAAAACCATAGGTAGGTTCACCCAACCTAATATAGGGTCCAAAAAAAAATTTCGCAGGGCGCTGCCCTGGACCCCGTAGAGGGGGGCTACCCGCCCCCCTCTAACCCCCGGTTCACTATGTAGGTTAGTCATGGAAAGAATATAACACAACCCAAGAATCTCCCACTTGTTGTTTTCTTTCCACAGGAGAGCTTAGTCATTTCTCCAACCCTGAAACACCCATTGTTTCTCTACACCAAGAGAACTTCTCAGAGCTCACAGATTTTGTCAATGCATCTGCAATATTCTTTAAAGTGTCCACTTTTACCAGCAACACCTTTTTGTCTTCTATCATATCCCTCACAAAGTTATATTGAACATCAATGTGCTTTGTCTTTGAATGATAGCAGGGTTCTTTGCCAAGAAAATTGCACTTTGGCTGTCACAGTCTATCCTTATAGCTCCCTGTACTAACCCCATACTTGAACACAATCTCTGCAACCAAACTGCTTCCTTGCTTGCATGAGTGCTGCCATGTATTCTGCCTCTGTAGTTGATAGTGCCACTACAGATTGTTTCATACTCATCCAACTGATTGCACCTCCAAATGGGTTAAACACATACCCACTTGTAGATCTTCTATGATCCAGATCTCCAGCCCAGTCTACATCAACAAAGCCACAAATATCCAACACTCTGTCCAATCCTGGTCTTCCTTGGTAGCACAAACCATAATCACTAGTGCCACACAAATACCTGAAAACCCCCTTAACTGATGTCCAGTGCTCCTTCCCTGGTTTTGACATAAACCTGCTCAATACTCCCACTGCATGTGCAATGTCTGGTCTAGTATAGACCATTGCATACATCAGGCTACCGACTGCACTTGCATATGAACACGGGACATGTCCTCTTCCTCTTCTTGTGTCTTGGGACACTGTTCAGCAGATAACCTCACACCTACAGGAATAGGAACCTTCACCGGTTTACTATCCTCATATTAAACCTCTACAATATTGTCTCGACATACTTCCTCTGGTTTAACCAGAGCTTCCTCTTTGCCCGATCTCTTTCTCTTTTAATTTCCATGCCCAAAATATAGTTTGCAGCACCGAGATCTTTCATGTCGAATTGGGAGGACAATTGGGTCTTCAAATCCTGGATAATTTTTTGTCATTTCCAACCAACAACATATCATCCACATACAAGAC